>JASTWF010000493.1:67500-353276 GCA_030390025.1 Squalus acanthias | reverse complement strand
CCGCTCTGTATACTCAGTGAATCTCCCGCTCTGTATACTCAGTGAATCTCCCGCTCTTTATACTCAGCGAATCTCCCGCTCTGTATACTCAGTGAATCTCCCGCTCTGTATACTCAGTGAATCTCCCGCTCTGTATACTCAGTGAATCTCCCGCTCTGTATACTCAGTGAATCTCCCGCTCTGTATACTCAGTGAATCTCCCGCTCTGTATACTCAGTGAATCTCCCGCTCTGTATACTCAGTGAATCTCCCGCTCTTTATACTCAGTGAATCTCCCGCTCTTTATACTCAGTGGAAACTCCCGCTCTGTATACTCAGTGAATCTCCCGCTCTGTATACTCAGTGAATCTCCCGCTCTGTATACTCAGTGAATCTCCCGCTCTGTATACTCAGCGAATCTCCCGCTCTGTATACTCAGTGAATCTCTCCGCTCTGTATACTCAGTGAATCTCCCGCTCTGTATACTCAGTGAATCTCCGCTCTGTATACTCAGTGAATCTCTCGCTCTTTATACTCAAGTGAATCTCCCGCTCTGTATACTCAGTGAATCTCTCGCTCTGTTATACTCAGTGAATCTCCCGCTCTTTATACTCTGTGAATCTCCCGCTCTGTATACTCAGTGAATCTCCCGCTCTGTATACTCAGTGAATCTCCCGCTCTGTATACTCAGTGAATCTCCCGCTCTGTATACTCAGTGAATCTCCAGCTCTTTATACTCAGTGAATCTCCCGCTCTGTATACTCAGTGAATCTCCCGCTCTGTATACTCAGTGAATCTCCCGCTCTGTATACTCAGTGAATCTCCCGCTCTGTATACTCAGTGAATCTCCCGCTCTGTATACTCAGTGAATCTCCCGCTCTGTATACTCAGTGAATCTCCCGCTCTTTATACTCAGTGAATCTCCCGCTCTGTATACTCAGTGAATCTCCGCTCTGTATACTCAGTGAATCTCCCGCTCTGTATACTCAGTGAATCTCCCGCTCTGTATACTCAGTGAATCTCCCGCTCTGTATACTCAGTGAATCTCCCGCTCTGTATACTCAGTGAATCTCCCGCTCTGTATACTCAGTGAATCTCCCGCTCTGTATACTCAGTGAATCTCCCGCTCTGTATACTCAGTGAATCTCTCCGCTCTTTATACTCAGTGAATCTCCCGCTCTGTATACTCAGTGAATCTCCCGCTCTGTATACTCAGTGAATCTCCCGCTCTGTATACTCAGTGAATCTCCCGCTCTGTATACTCAGTGAATCTCCCGCTCTGTATACTCAGTGAATCTCCCGCTCTGTATACTCAGTGAATCTCCGCTCTTTATTCTCAGCGAATCTCCGCTCTTTATACTCAGTGAATCTCCCGCTCTGTATACTCAGTGAATCTCCCGCTCTGTATACTCAGTGAATCTCCCGCTCTTATACTCAGTGAATCTCTCTGCTCTTATACTCAGTGAATCTCCCGCTCTTTATACTCAGTGAATCTCCCGCTTCTGTATACTCAGTGAATCTCCCGCTCTTTACTCAGCGAATCTCCGCTCTGTATACTCACTGAATCTCCCGCTCTGTATACTCAGTGAATCTCCCGCTCTGTATACTCAGTGAATCTCCCGCTCTGTATACTCAGTGAATCTCCGCTCTTTATACTCAGTGAATCTCCCGCTCTTTATACTCAGTGAATCTCCCGCTCTGTATACTCAGCTGAATCCTCCCGCTCTGTATACTCAGCTGAATCTCCGCTCTGTATACTCAGTGAATCTCCGCTCTTATACTCAGTGAATCTCCCGCTCTGTATACTCAGTGAATCTCCCGCTCTGTATACTCAGTGAATCTCCCGCTCTTTATACTCAGTGAATCTCCCGCTCTGTATACTCAGTGAATCTCCCGCTCTGTATACTCAGTGAATCTCCCGCTCTTTATACTCAGTGAATCTCCCGCTCTGTATACTCAGTGAATCTCCCGCTCTGTATACTCAGTGAATCTCTCGCTCTTTATACTCAGTGAATCTCCCGCTCTGTATACTCAGTGAATCTCCCGCTCTGTATACTCAGTGAATCTCCCGCTCTTTATACTCAGTGAATCTCCCGCTCTGTATACTCAGTGAATCTCCCGCTCTTTATACTCAGTGAATCTCCCGCTCTGTATACTCAGTGAATCTCCCGCTCTGTATACTCAGTGAATCTCCCGCTCTTTATACTCAGTGAATCTCCCGCTCTTTATACTCAGTGAATCTCCCGCTCTGTATACTCAGTGAATCTCCCGCTCTGTATACTCAGCTGAATCTCCCGCTCTGTATACTCAGTGAATCTCTCGCTCTTTATACTCAGAGAATCTCCCGCTCTGTATACTCAGTGAATCTCCCGCTCTGTATACTCAGTGAATCTCCCGCTCTGTATACTCAGTGAATCTCCCGCTCTGTATACTCAGTGAATCTCCCGCTCTGTATACTCAGTGAATCTCCGCTCTGTATACTCAGTGAATCTCCGCTCTGTATACTCAGTGAATCTCCCGCTCTGTATACTCAGTGAATCTCTCCGCTCTGTATACTCAGTGAATCTCCCGCTCTGTATACTCAGTGAATCTCCGCTCTGTATACTCAGTGAATCTCTCGCTCTTTATACTCAGTGAATCTCCCGCTCTGTATACTCAGTGAATCTCCCGCTCTGTATACTCAGTGAATCTCCCGCTCTGTATACTCAGTGAATCTCCCGCTCTTTATACTCAGCGAATCTCCTATCTCTAAACATGGTGAATCTCCCGCTCTGTATACTCAGTGAATCTCCCGCTCTGTATACTCAGTGAATCTCTCGCTCTTTATACTCAGTGAATCTCCCGCTCTGTATACTCAGTGAATCTCCCGCTCTGTATACTCAGTGAATCTCCCGCTCTGTATACTCAGTGAATCTCCCGCTCTGTATACTCAGTGAATCTCCCGCTCTGTATACTCAGTGAATCTCCGCTCTGTATACTCAGTGAATCTCCCGCTCTGTATACTCAGTGAATCTCCCGCTCTGTATACTCAGTGAATCTCCCGCTCTGTATACTCAGTGAATCTCCCGCTCTGTATACTCAGTGAATCTCCCGCTCTGTATACTCAGTGAATCTCCCGCTCTGTATACTCAGTGAATCTCCCGCTCTGTATACTCAGTGAATCTCCCGCTCTGTATACTCAGTGAATCTCCCGCTCTGTATACTCAGTGAATCTCCCGCTCTGTATACTCAGTGAATCTCCCGCTCTGTATACTCAGTGAATCTCCCGCTCTGTATACTCAGTGAATCTCCCGCTCTGTATACTCAGTGAATCTCCCGCTCTTTATACTCAGTGAATCTCCCGCTCTGTATACTCAGTGAATCTCCCGCTCTGTATACTCAGTGAATCTCCCGCTCTGTATACTCAGTGAATCTCCCGCTCTGTATACTCAGTGAATCTCCCGCTCTTTATACTCAGTGAATCTCCCGCTCTGTATACTCAGTGAATCTCCCGCTCTGTATACTCAGTGAATCTCCCGCTCTTTATACTCAGTGAATCTCCCGCTCTGTATACTCAGTGAATCTCCCGCTCTGTATACTCAGTGAATCTCCCGCTCTGTATACTCAGTGAATCTCCCGCTCTGTATACTCAGTGAATCTCCCGCTCTTTATACTCAGCGAATCTCCTATCTGTAAACATGGTGAATCTCCCGCTCTGTATACTCAGTGAATCTCCCGCTCTGTATACTCAGTGAATCTCCCGCTCTGTATACTCAGTGAATCTCCCGCTCTGTATACTCAGTGAATCTCCCGCTCTTTATACTCAGTGAATCTCCCGCTCTGTATACTCAGTGAATCTCCCGCTCTGTATACTCAGTGAATCTCCCGCTCTGTATACTCAGTGAATCTCCCGCTCTGTATACTCAGTGAATCTCCCGCTCTGTATACTCAGTGAATCTCCGCTCTTTATACTCAGTGAATCTCCCGCTCTGTATACTCAGTGAATCTCCCGCTCTGTATACTCAGTGAATCTCCCGCTCTGTATACTCAGTGAATCTCCCGCTCTGTATACTCAGTGAATCTCCCGCTCTTTATACTCAGTGAATCTCCCGCTCTTTATACTCAGTGAATCTCCCGCTCTGTATACTCAGTGAATCTCCCGCTCTGTATACTCAGTGAATCTCCCGCTCTTTATACTCAGTGAATCTCCCGCTCTGTATACTCAGTGAATCTCCCGCTCTGTATACTCAGTGAATCTCCCGCTCTGTATACTCAGTGAATCTCCCGCTCTGTATACTCAGTGAATCTCCCGCTCTGTATACTCAGTGAATCTCCCGCTCTGTATACTCAGTGAATCTCCCGCTCTGTATACTCAGTGAATCTCCCGCTCTGTATACTCAGTGAATCTCCCGCTCTGTATACTCAGTGAATCTCCCGCTCTGTATACTCAGTGAATCTCCCGCTCTGTATACTCAGTGAATCTCCCGCTCTGTATACTCAGTGAATCTCCCGCTCTGTATACTCAGTGAATCTCCCGCTCTGTATACTCAGTGAATCTCCCGCTCTGTATACTCAGTGAATCTCCCGCTCTGTATACTCAGTGAATCTCCCGCTCTGTATACTCAGTGAATCTCCCGCTCTGTATACTCAGTGAATCTCCCGCTCTGTATACTCAGTGAATCTCCCGCTCTGTATACTCAGTGAATCTCCCGCTCTGTATACTCAGTGAATCTCCCGCTCTGTATACTCAGTGAATCTCCCGCTCTGTATACTCAGTGAATCTCCCGCTCTGTATACTCAGTGAATCTCCCGCTCTGTATACTCAGTGAATCTCCCGCTCTGTATACTCAGTGAATCTCCCGCTCTGTATACTCAGTGAATCTCCCGCTCTGTATACTCAGTGAATCTCCGCTCTGTATACTCAGTGAATCTCCCGCTCTTTATACTCAGTGAATCTCCCGCTCTGTATACTCAGTGAATCTCCCGCTCTGTATACTCAGTGAATCTCCCGCTCTTTATACTCAGTGAATCTCCCGCTCTGTATACTCAGTGAATCTCCCGCTCTGTATACTCAGTGAATCTCCCGCTCTGTATACTCAGTGAATCTCCCGCTCTGTATACTCAGTGAATCTCCCGCTCTGTATACTCAGTGAATCTCCCGCTCTGTATACTCAGTGAATCTCCCGCTCTTTATACTCAGTGAATCTCCCGCTCTGTATACTCAGTGAATCTCCCGCTCTGTATACTCAGTGAATCTCCGCTCTGTATACTCAGTGAATCTCCCGCTCTGTATACTCAGTGAATCTCCCGCTCTGTATACTCAGTGAATCTCCCGCTCTGTATACTCAGTGAATCTCCCGCTCTGTATACTCAGTGAATCTCCCGCTCTGTATACTCAGTGAATCTCCCGCTCTGTATACTCAGTGAATCTCCCGCTCTGTATACTCAGTGAATCTCCGCTCTGTATACTCAGTGAATCTCCCGCTCTGTATACTCAGTGAATCTCCCGCTCTGTATACTCAGTGAATCTCCCGCTCTGTATACTCAGTGAATCTCCCGCTCTGTATACTCAGTGAATCTCCCGCTCTGTATACTCAGTGAATCTCCCGCTCTGTATACTCAGTGAATCTCCCGCTCTGTATACTCAGTGAATCTCCCGCTCTGTATACTCAGTGAATCTCCCGCTCTGTATACTCAGTGAATCTCCCGCTCTGTATACTCAGTGAATCTCCCGCTCTGTATACTCAGTGAATCTCCCGCTCTGTATACTCAGTGAATCTCCCGCTCTGTATACTCAGTGAATCTCCCGCTCTGTATACTCAGTGAATCTCCCGCTCTGTATACTCAGTGAATCTCCCGCTCTGTATACTCAGTGAATCTCCCGCTCTGTATACTCAGTGAATCTCCCGCTCTGTATACTCAGTGAATCTCCCGCTCTGTATACTCAGTGAATCTCCCGCTCTGTATACTCAGTGAATCTCCGCTCTGTATACTCAGTGAATCTCCGCTCTGTATACTCAGTGAATCTCCCGCTCTGTATACTCAGTGAATCTCCCGCTCTGTATACTCAGTGAATCTCCCGCTCTGTATACTCAGTGAATCTCCCGCTCTGTATACTCAGTGAATCTCCCGCTCTGTATACTCAGTGAATCTCTCGCTCTTTATACTCAGTGAATCTCCCGCTCTGTATACTCAGTGAATCTCCCGCTCTTTATACTCAGTGAATCTCCCGCTCTTTATACTCAGTGAATCTCCCGCTCTGTATACTCAGTGAATCTCCCGCTCTGTATACTCAGTGAATCTCCCGCTCTGTATACTCAGTGAATCTCCCGCTCTGTATACTCAGTGAATCTCCGCTCTTTATACTCAGTGAATCTCCCGCTCTGTATACTCAGTGAATCTCTCCGCTCTGTATACTCAGTGAATCTCCCGCTCTGTATACTCAGTGAATCTCCCGCTCTGTATACTCAGTGAATCTCCCGCTCTTTATACTCAGTGAATCTCCGCTCTGTATACTCAGTGAATCTCCTGCTCTGTATACTCAGTGAATCTCCCGCTCTGTATACTCAGTGAATCTCCCGCTCTGTATACTCAGTGAATCTCCCGCTCTTTATACTCAGTGAATCTCCGCTCTGTATACTCAGTGAATCTCCGCTCTGTATACTCAGTGAATCTCCCGCTCTTTATACTCAGTGAATCTCCCGCTCTGTATACTCAGTGAATCTCCCGCTCTGTATACTCAGTGAATCTCTCGCTCTTATACTCAGTGAATCTCCCGCTCTGTATACTCAGTGAATCTCCCGCTCTTATACTCAGTGAATCTCCGCTCTGTATACTCAGTGAATCTCCCGCTCTGTATACTCAGTGAATCTCCCGCTCTTTATACTCAGTGAATCTCCCGCTCTGTATACTCAGTGAATCTCCCGCTCTGTATACTCAGTGAATCTCCGCTCTTTATACTCAGTGAATCTCCCGCTCTGTATACTCAGTGAATCTCCCGCTCTGTATACTCAGTGAATCTCCGCTCTTTATACTCAGTGAATCTCCCGCTCTTTATACTCAGTGAATCTCCGCTCTGTATACTCAGTGAATCTCCCGCTCTGTATACTCAGTGAATCTCTCGCTCTGTATACTCAGTGAATCTCCTCGCTCTTATACTCAGTGAATCTCCCGCTCTGTATACTCAGTGAATCTCCCGCTCTTTATACTCAGGAATCTCACGCTCTTTATATCAGTGAATCTCCCGCTCTGTATACTCAGTGAATCTCCCGCTCTGTATACTCAGTGAATCTCTCGCTCTTTATACTCAGTGAATCTCCCGCTCTGTATACTCAGTGAATCTCCCGCTCTGTATACTCAGTGAATCTCCCGCTCTTTATACTCAGGAATCTCCCGCTCTTGTATACTCAGTGAATCTCCCGCTCTGTTTACTCAGTGAATCTCCCGCTCTGTATACTCAGTGAATCTCCCGCTCTTTATACTCAGTGAATCTCTCGCTCTTTATACTCAGTGAATCTCCCGCTCTGTATACTCAGTGAATCTCCCGCTCTTTATACTCAGCGAATCTCCCGCTCTTTATACTCAGTGAATCTCCCGCTCTGTATACTCAGTGAATCTCCCGCTCTGTATACTCAGTGAATCTCCGCTCTTATACTCAGTGAATCTCCCGCTCTGTATACTCAGTGAATCTCCCGCTCTGTATACTCAGTGAATCTCCCGCTCTGTATACTCAGTGAATCTCCCGCTCTGTATACTCAGTGAATCTCCCGCTCTTTATACTCAGTGAATCTCCCGCTCTGTATACTCAGTGAATCTCCCGCTCTGTATACTCAGTGAATCTCCCGCTCTGTATACTCAGTGAATCTCCCGCTCTGTATACTCAGTGAATCTCCCGCTCTGTATACTCAGTGAATCTCCGCTCTGTATACTCAGTGATTCTCCAGCTCTGTATACTCAGTGAATCTCCCGCTCTGTATACTCAGGAATCTCCCGCTCTGTATACTCAGTGAATCTCCCGCTCTGTATACTCAGTGAATCTCCCGCTCTGTATACTCATGAATCTCCCGCTCTGTATACTCAGTGAATCTCCCGCTCTGTATACTCAGTGAATCTCCCGCTCTTTATACTCAGCGAATCTCCCGCTCTGTATACTCAGTGAATCTCCCGCTCTGTATACTCAGTGAACCTCCCGCTCTGTATACTCAGTGAATCTCCCGCTCTGTATACATCAGTGAATCTCCCGCTCTGTATACTCAGTGAATCTCCCGCTCTGTATACTCAGTGAATCTCCCGCTCTGTATACTCAGCGAATCTCCCGCTCTGTATACTCAGTGAATCTCCTGCTCTGTATACTCAGTGAATCTCCCGCTCTGTATACTCAGCGAATCTCCCGCTCTGTATACTCAGTGAATCTCCCGCTCTGTATACTCAGTGAATCTCCCGCTCTTTATACTCAGTGATCCTCCCGCTCTGTATACTCAGTGAATCTCCGCTCTGTAACTCAGTGAATCTCCCGCTCTTTATACTCAGTGAATCTCCCGCTCTGTATACTCAGTGAATCTCCCGCTCTTTATACTCAGTGAATCTCCCGCTCTGTATACTCAGTGAATCTCCCGCTCTGTATACTCAGTGAATCTCCCGCTCTGTATACTCAGCGAATCTCCCGCTCTTTATACTCAGCGAATCTCCCGCTCTTTATACTCAGTGAATCTCCCGCTCTGTATACTCAGTGAATCTCCCGCTCTGTATACTCAGTGAATCTCCCGCTCTGTATACTCAGTGAATCTCCCGCTCTGTATACTCAGTGAATCTCCCGCTCTGTATACTCAGTGAATCTCTCGCTCTTTATACTCAATGAATCTCCCGCTCTGTATACTCAGTGAATCTCCCGCTCTTTATACTCAGTGAATCTCCCGCTCTTATCAGTGAATCTCCCGCTCTGTATACTCAGTGAATCTCCCGCTCTGTATACTCAGTGAATCTCTCGCTCTTTATACTCAGTGAATCTCCCGCTCTGTATACTCAGTGAATCTCCGCTCTGTATACTCAGTGAATCTCTCGCTCTTTATACTCAGTGAATCTCCCGCTCTGTATACTCAGTGAATCTCCCGCTCTGTATACTCAGTGAATCTCCCGCTCTGTATACTCAGTGAATCTCCCGCTCTGTATACTCAGTGAATCTCTCGCTCTTTATACTCAGTGAATCTCCCGCTCTGTATACTCAGTGAATCTCCCGCTCTGTATACTCAGTGAATCTCCCGCTCTTTATACTCAGTGAATCTCCCGCTCTGTATACTCAGTGAATCTCCCGCTCTGTATACTCAGTGAATCTCCCGCTCTTTATACTCAGCGAATCTCCCCTCTGTATACTCAGTGAATCTCCCGCTCTGTATACTCAGTGAATCCTCCGCTCTGTATACTCAGATGAATCTCCCGCTCTGTATACTCAGTGAATCTCCCGCTCTGTATACTCAGTGAATCTCCCGCTCTGTGTACTCAGCGAATCTCCCCACTCTGTATACTCAGTGAATCTCCCGCTCTGTATACTCAGTGAATCTCCCGCTCTTTATACTCAGTGAATCTCCCGCTCTGTATACTCAGTGAATCTCCCGCTCTGTATACTCAGGTATCTCCCGCTCTGTATACTCAGTGAAATCTCCCGCTCTGTATACTCAGTGAATCTTCCGCTCTGTATACTCAGTGAATCTCCCGCTCCTTTATACTCAGTGAATCTCCCGCTCTGTATACTCAGTGAATCTCCCGCTCTGTATACTCAGTGATCTCCCGCTCTGTATACTCAGTGAATCTCCCGCTCTGTATACTCAGTGAATCTCCCGCTCTTTATACTCAGTGAATCTCCCGCTCTGTATACTCAGTGAATCTCCGCTCTGTATACTCAGTGAATCTCCCGCTCTGTATACTCAGTGAATCTCTCGCTCTGTATACTCAGTGAATCTCCCGCTCTGTATACTCAGTGAATCTCCCGCTCTGTATACTCAGTGAATCTCCCGCTCTGTATACTCAGTGAATCTCCCGCTCTGTATACTCAGTGAATCTCCCGCTCTGTATACTCAGTGAATCTCCCGCTCTTTATACTCAGTGAATCTCCCGCTCTGTATACTCAGTGAATCTCCCGCTCTGTATACTCAGTGAATCTCCCGCTCTTTATACTCAGTGAATCTCCCGCTCTGTATACTCAGTGAATCTCCCGCTCTGTATACTCAGTGAATCTCCCGCTCTGTATACTCAGTGAATCTCTCGCTCTTTATACTCAGTGAATCTCCCGCTCTGTATACTCAGTGAATCTCCCGCTCTGTATACTCAGTGAATCTCTCCGCTCTTTATACTCAGTGAATCTCCGCTCTGTATACTCAGTGAATCTCCCGCTCTGTATACTCAGTGAATCTCCCGCTCTGTATACTCAGTGAATCTCCGCTCTGTATACTCAGTGAATCTCCCGCTCTGTATACTCAGTGAATCTCTCGCTCGCTTATACTCAGCGAATCTCCCGCTCTGTTATACTCAGTGAATCTCCCGCTCTGTATACTCAGTGAATCTCCGCTCTTTATACTCAGTGAATCTCCCGCTCTGTATACTCAGTGAATCTCCCGCTCTGTATACTCAGTGAATCTCCCGCTCTGTAGACTCAGTGAATCTCCCGCTCTTTATACAGTGAATCTCCCGCTCTGTAACTCAGTGAATCTCCCGCTCTGTAACTCAGTGAATCTCCCGCTCTGTATACTCAGTGAATCTCCCGCTCTTTATACTCAGTGAATCTCCCGCTCTGTATACTCAGTGAATCTCCCGCTCTGTATACTCAGTGAATCTCCCGCTCTGTATACTCAGTGAATCTCCCGCTCTGTATACTCAGTGAATCTCCCGCTCTGTATACTCAGTGAATCTCCCGCTCTGTATACTCAGTGAATCTCCCGCTCTTTATACTCAGTGAATCTCCCGCTCTTTATACTCAGTGAATCTCCCGCTCTGTATACTCAGTGAATCTCCCGCTCTGTATACTCAGTGAATCTCCGCTCTTTATACTCAGTGAATCTCCCGCTCTGTATACTCAGTGAATCTCCCGCTCTGTATACTCAGTGAATCTCCCGCTCTTTATACTCAGCGAATCTCCCGCTCTGTATACTCAGTGAATCTCCCGCTCTGTATACTCAGTGAATCTCCCGCTCTGTATACTCAGTGAATCTCCCGCTCTGTTACTCAGTGAATCTCCCGCTCTGTATACTCAGTGAATCTCCCGCTCTGTATACTCAGTGAATCTCCCGCTCTGTATACTCAGTGAATCTCCCGCTCTGTATACTCAGTGAATCTCCCGCTCTTTATACTCAGTGAATCTCCCGCTCTTTATACTCAGTGAATCTCCCGCTCTTTATACTCAGTGAATCTCCCGCTCTGTATACTCAGTGAATCTCCCGCTCTGTATACTCAGTGAATCTCCCGCTCTGTATACTCAGTGAATCTCCCGCTCTGTATACTCAGTGAATCTCCCGCTCTGTATACTCAGTGAATCTCCCGCTCTTTATACTCAGTGAATCTCCCGCTCTTTATACTCAGTGAATCTCCCGCTCTGTATACTCAGTGAATCTCCCGCTCTGTATACTCAGTGAATCTCTCGCTCTTTATACTCAGTGAATCTCCCGCTCTGTATACTCAGTGAATCTCCCGCTCTGTATACTCAGTGAATCTCTCGCTCTTTATACTCAGTGAATCTCCCGCTCTGTATACTCAGTGAATCTCTCGCTCTGTATACTCAGTGAATCTCCCGCTCTTTATACTCAGTGAATCTCCCGCTCTGTATACTCAGTGAATCTCTCGCTCTTTATACTCAGTGAATCTCCCGCTCTGTATACTCAGTGAATCTCCCGCTCTGTATACTCAGTGAATCTCCCGCTCTTTATAATCAGTGAATCTCCCGCTCTTTATACTCAGAGAATCTCCCGCTCTTTATACTCAGTTAATCTCCCGCTCTGTATACTCAGCGAATCTCCCGCTCTGTATACTCAGTGAATCTCTCGCTCTTTATACTTAGCGAATCTCCCGCTCTGTATACTCAGTGAATCTCCCGCTCTGTATACTCAGCGAATCTCCCGCTCTGTATACTCAGTGAATCTCCCGCTCTTTACACTCAGCGAATCTCCCGCTCTTTATAATCAGTGAATCTCCCGCTCTGTATACTCAGTGAATATCTCGCTCTTCATACTCAGTGAATCTCCCGCTCTGTATACTCAGTGAATCTCCCGCTCTGTATACTCAGAGAATCTCTCGCTCTTTATACTCAGTGAATCTCCCGCTCTGTATACTCAGTGAATCTCCCGCTCTGTATACTCAGTGAATCTCTCGCACTTTATACTCAGTGAATCTCCCGCTCTGTATATTCAGTGAATCCCCCGCTCTGTATACTCAGTGAATATCTCGCTCTTCATACTCAGTGAATCTCCCGCTCTGTACACTCAGCGAATCTCCCGCTATTTATACTCAGCGAATCTCCCGCTCTTTATACTCAGTGAATCTCCCGCTCTGTATACTCAGTGAATCTCCCGCTCTGTATACTCAGTGAATCTCTCGCTCTTTATACTCAGTGAATCTCCCGCTCTGTATACTCAGTGAATCTCCCGCTCTGTATACTCAGTGAATCTCCCGCTCTGTATACTCAGTGAATCTCCCGCTCTGTATACTCAGTGAATCTCCCGCTCTGTATACTCAGTGAATCTCCCGCTCTGTATACTCAGTGAATCTCCCGCTCTGTATACTCAGTGAATCTCCCGCTCTTTATACTCAGTGAATCTCCCGCTCTGTATACTCAGTGAATCTCCCGCTCTGTATACTCAGTGAATCTCCCGCTCTTTATACTCAGTGAATCTCCCGCTCTGTATACTCAGTGAATCTCCCGCTCTGTATACTCAGTGAATCTCCCGCTCTGTATACTCAGTGAATCTCCGCTCTTTATACTCAGTGAATCTCCCGCTCTGTATACTCAGTGAATCTCCCGCTCTGTATACTCAGTGAATCTCCCGCTCTTTATACTCAGCGAATCTCCCGCTCTTTATACTCAGTGAATCTCCCGCTCTGTATACTCAGTGAACCTCCCGCTCTGTATACTCAGTGAATCTCCCGCTCTGTATACATCAGTGAATCTCCCGCTCTGTATACTCAGTGAATCTCCCGCTCTGTATACTCAGTGAATCTCCCGTTCTTTATACTCAGCGAATCTCCCGCTCTGTATACTCAGTGAATCTCCTGCTCTGTATACTCAGTGAATCTCCTGCTCTGTATATGCAGCGAATCTCCCGCTCTGTGTACTCAGCAATTCTCCCGCTCTGTATACTCAGTGAATCTCCCGCTCTGTATACTCAGTGAATCTCCCGCTCTGTATACTCAGTGAATCTCCCGCTCTGTATACTCAGTGAATCTCTCGCTCTTTATACTCAGTGAATCTCCCGCTCTGTATACTCAGTGAATCTCCCGCTCTGTATACTCAGTGAATCTCCCGCTCTTTATACTCAGCGAATCTCCCGCTCTTTATACTCAGTGAATCTCCCGCTCTGTATACTCAGTGAACCTCCCGCTCTGTATACTCAGTGAATCTCCCGCTCTGTATACATCAGTGAATCTCCCGCTCTGTATACTCAGTGAATCTCCCGCTCTGTATACTCAGTGAATCTCCTGCTCTTTATACTCAGTGAATCTCCCGCTCTTTATACTCAGTGAATCTCCCGCTCTGTATACTCAGTGAATCTCCCGCTCTGTATACTCAGTGAATCTCTCGCTCTTTATAGTCAGTGAATCTCCCGCTCTGTATACTCAGTGAATCTCCCACTCTGTATACTCAGTGAATCTCTCGCTCTTTATACTCAGTGAATCTCCCACTCTGTTTACTCAGTGAATCTCCCGCTCTGTATACTCAGTGAATCTCCCGCTCTTTATAATCAGTGAATCTCCCGCTCTGTATACTCAGTGAATCTCTCGCTCTTTATACTCAGTGAATCTCCCGCTCTGTATACTCAGTGAATCTCCCGCTCTGTATACTCAGTGAATCTCCCGCTCTTTATAATCAGTGAATCTCCCGCTCTTTATACTCAGAGAATCTCCCGCTCTTTATACTCAGTTAATCTCCCGCTCTGTATACTCAGCGAATCTCCCGCTCTGTATACTCAGTGAATCTCTCGCTCTTTA
This sequence comes from Squalus acanthias, assembly GCA_030390025.1. Lineage (NCBI taxonomy): Eukaryota > Metazoa > Chordata > Chondrichthyes > Squaliformes > Squalidae > Squalus > Squalus acanthias. Next base: position 339,131 of record JASTWF010000493.1, on the reverse strand, counting down.
TACTCAGCGAATCTCCCGCTCTGTATACTCAGTGAATCTCCCGCTTTGTATACTCAGCGAATCTCCCGCTCTGTATACTCAGTGAATCTCCCGCTCTTTACACTCAGCGAATCTCCCGCTCTTTATAATCAGTGAATCTCCCGCTCTTCATACTCAGTGAATCTCCCGCTCTGTATACTCAGTGAAACTCCCGCTCTGTATACTAAGTGAATCTCTCGCTCTTTATACTCAGTGAATCTCCCGCTCTGTATACTCAGTGAATCTCCCGCTCTGTATACTCAGTGAATCTCTCGCTCTTTATACTCAGTGAATCTCTCACTCTTTATACTCAGTGAATCTCCCGCTCTGTATACTCAGTGAATCTCCCACTCTGTATACTCAGCGAATCTCCCGCTCTTTATACTCAGCGAATCTCCCGCTCTTTATACTCAGTGAATCTCTCGCTCTGTATACTCAGTGAATCTCCCGCTCTGTATACTCAGTGAATCTCTCGCTCTTTATACTCAGTGAATCTCCCGCTCTGTATACTCAGTGAATCTCCCGCTCTGTATACTCAGTGAATCTCCCGCTCTGTATACTCAGTGAATCTCCCGCTCTGTATACTCAGTGAATCTCCCGTTCTGTATACTCAGTGAATCTCTCGCTCTTTATACTCAGTGAATCTCTCGCTCTTTATACTCAGTGAATCTCCCGCTCTGTATACTCAATGAATCTCCCGCTCTGTATACTCAGTGAATCTCCCGCTCTTTATGCTCAGTGAATCTCCCGCTCTGTATACTCAGTGAATCTCCCGCTCTGTATACTCAGTGAATCTCCCGCTCTGTATACTCAGTGAATCTCTCGCTCTTTATACTCAGTGAATCTCCCGCTCTGTATACTCAGTGAATCTCCCGCTCTGTATACTCAGTGAATCTCCCGCTCTTTATACTCAGCGAATCTCCCGCTCTGTATACTCAGTGAATCTCCCGCTCTGTATACTCAGTGAATCTCCCGCTCTTTATACTCAGCGAATCTCCCGCTCTTTATACTCAGTGAATCTCCCGCTCTGTATACTCAGTGAACTTCCCGCTCTGTATACTCAGTGAATCTCCCGCTCTGTATACATCAATGAATCTCCCGCTCTGTATACTCAGTGAATCTCCCGCTCTGTATACTCAGTGAATCTCCCGTTCTTTATACTCAGCGAATCTCCCGCTCTGTATACTCAGTGAATCTCCTGCTCTGTATACTCAGTGAATCTCCTGCTCTGTATATGCAGGGAATCTCACGCTCTGTGTACTCAGCAATTCTCCCGCTCTGTATACTCAGTGAATCTCCCGCTCTGTATACTCAGTGAATCTCCCGCTCTGTATACTCAGTGAATCTCCCGCTCTGTATACTCAGTGAATCTCCGCTCTTTATACTCAGTGAATCTCCCGCTCTGTATACTCAGTGAATCTCCCGCTCTGTATACTCAGTGAATCTCCCGCTCTTTATACTCAGTGAATCTCCCGCTCTGTATACTCAGTGAATCTCCCGCTCTGTATACTCAGTGAATCTCCCGCTCTGTATACTCAGTGAATCTCCCGCTCTTTATACTCAGTGAATCTCCCGCTCTGTATACTCAGTGAATCTCCCGCTCTGTATACTCAGTGAATCTCCCGCTCTGTATACTCAGTGAATCTCCCGCTCTGTATACTCAGTGAATCTCCCGCTCTGTATACTCAGTGAATCTCCCGCTCTTTATACTCAGCGAATCTCCTATCTGTATACTCAGTGAATCTCCCGCTCTGTATACTCAGTGAATCTCCCGCTCTGTATACTCAGTGAATCTCCCGCTCTGTATACTCAATGAATCTCCCGCTCTGTATACTCAGTGAATCTCCCGCTGTGTATACTCAGTGAATCTCCCGCTCTGTATACTCAGTGAATCTCCCGCTCTTTATACTCAGCGAATCTCCCGCTCTTTATACTCAGTGAATCTCCCGCTCTGTATACTCAGTGAATCTCCTGCTCTGTATACTCAGTGAATCTCCTGCTCTGTATATGCAGCGAATCTCCCGCTCTGTGTATTCAGCAATTCTCCCGCTCTGTATACTCAGTGAATCTCCCGCTCTGTATACTCAGTGAATCTCTCGCTCTTTATACTCAGTGAATCTCCCGCTCTTTATACTCAGTGAATCTCCCGCTCTGTAAACTCAGTGAATCTCCCGCTCTCTATACTCAGTGAATATCTCGCTATTTATACTCAGTGAATCTCCCGCTCTGTATACTCAGTGAATCTCCCGCTCTTTCTTCCCAGCGAATCTCTCGCTCTTTATACTCAGTGAATCTCCCGCTCTTTATACTCAGTGAATCTCCCGCTCTGTAAACTCAGTGAATCTCCGCTCTGTATACTCAGTGAATCTCTCGCTCTTTATACTCAGTGAATCTCCCGCTCTGTATACTCAGTGAATCTCCCGCTCTGTATACTCAGTGAATCTCCCGCTCTTTATACTCAGTGAATCTCCCGCTCTGTATACTCAGTGAATCTCCCGCTCTGTATACTCAGTGAATCTCCCGCTCTGTATACTCAGTGAATCTCCCGCTCTGTATACTCAGTGAATCTCCCGCTCTTTATACTCAGCGAATCTCCCGCTCTGTATACTCAGTGAATCTCCTGCTCTGTATACTCAGTGAATCTCCCGCTCTTTATACTCAGTGAATCTCCCGCTCTTTATACTCAGTGAATCTCCCGCTCTGTATACTCAGTGAATCTCCCGCTCTGTATACTCAGTGAATCTCACGCTCTGTATACTCAGTGAATCTCCCGCTCTGTATACTCAGTGAATCTCCCGCTCTGTATACTCAGTGAATCTCCCGCTCTGTATACTCAGTGAATCTCCCGCTCTGTATACTCAGTGAATCTCCCGCTCTGTATACTCAGTGAATCTCTCGCTCTTTATACTCAGTGAATCTCCCGCTCTGTATACTCAGTGAATCTCCCGCTCTGTATACTCAGTGAATCTCCCGCTCTGTATACTCAGTGAATCTCCCGCTCTGTATACTCAGTGAATCTCCCGCTCTGTATACTCAGTGAATCTCCCGCTCTGTATACTCAGTGAATCTCCCGCTCTGTATACTCAGTGAATCTCCCGCTCTGTATACTCAGTGAATCTCCCGCTCTGTATACTCAGTGAATCTCCCGCTCTGTATACTCAGTGAATCTCCCGCTCTGTATACTCAGTGAATCTCCCGCTCTTTATACTCAGTGAATCTCCCGCTCTGTATACTCAGTGAATCTCCCGCTCTGTATACTCAGTGAATCTCCCGCTCTGTATACTCAGTGAATCTCCCGCTCTTTATACTCAGTGAATCTCTCGCTCTTTATACTCAGTGAATCTCCCGCTCTGTATACTCAGTGAATCTCCCGCTCTGTATACTCAGTGAATCTCCGCTCTTTATACTCAGTGAATCTCCCGCTCTGTATACTCAGTGAATCTCCCGCTCTGTATACTCAGTGAATCTCTCGCTCTTTATACTCAGTGAATCTCCCGCTCTGTATACTCAGTGAATCTCCCGCTCTGTATACTCAGTGAATCTCTCGCTCTTTATACTCAGTGAATCTCCCGCTCTGTATACTCAGTGAATCTCCCGCTCTTTATACTCAGTGAATCTCCCGCTCTTTATACTCAGTGAATCTCCCGCTCTGTATACTCAGTGAATCTCCCGCTCTGTATACTCAGTGAATCTCCCGCTCTGTATACTCAGTGAATCTCCCGCTCTGTATACTCAGTGAATCTCCCGCTCTGTATACTCAGTGAATCTCCCGCTCTGTATACTCAGTGAATCTCCCGCTCTGTATACTCAGTGAATCTCCCGCTCTTTATACTCAGTGAATCTCCCGCTCTGTATACTCAGTGAATCTCCCGCTCTGTATACTCAGTGAATCTCCCGCTCTGTATACTCAGTGAATCTCTCGCTCTTTATACTCAGTGAATCTCCCGCTCTGTATACTCAGTGAATCTCCCGCTCTGTATACTCAGTGAATCTCTCGCTCTTTATACTCAGTGAATCTCTCACTCTTTATACTCAGTGAATCTCCCGCTCTGTATACTCAGTGAATCTCCCACTCTGTATACTCAGCGAATCTCCCGCTCTTTATACTCAGCGAATCTCCCGCTCTTTATACTCAGTGAATCTCTCGCTCTGTATACTCAGTGAATCTCCCGCTCTGTATACTCAGTGAATCTCTCGCTCTTTATACTCAGTGAATCTCCCGCTCTGTATACTCAGTGAATCTCCCGCTCTGTATACTCAGTGAATCTCCCGCTCTGTATACTCAGTGAATCTCCCGCTCTGTATACTCAGTGAATCTCCCGCTCTGTATACTCAGTGAATCTCTCGCTCTTTATACTCAGTGAATCTCTCGCTCTTTATACTCAGTGAATCTCCCGCTCTGTATACTCAATGAATCTCCCGCTCTGTATACTCAGTGAATCTCCCGCTCTTTATGCTCAGTGAATCTCCCGCTCTGTATACTCAGTGAATCTCCCGCTCTGTATACTCAGTGAATCTCCCGCTCTGTATACTCAGTGAATCTCTCGCTCTTTATACTCAGTGAATCTCCCGCTCTGTATACTCAGTGAATCTCCCGCTCTGTATACTCAGTGAATCTCCCGCTCTTTATACTCAGCGAATCTCCCGCTCTGTATACTCAGTGAATCTCCCGCTCTGTATACTCAGTGAATCTCCCGCTCTTTATACTCAGCGAATCTCCCGCTCTTTATACTCAGTGAATCTCCCGCTCTGTATACTCAGTGAATCTCCCGCTCTGTATACTCAGTGAATCTCCCGCTCTGTATACTCAGTGAATCTCCCGCTCTGTATACTCAGTGAATCTCCCGCTCTGTATACTCAGTGAATCTCCCGCTCTTTATACTCAGCGAATCTCCCGCTCTGTATACTCAGTGAATCTCCTGCTCTGTATACTCAGTGAATCTCCTGCTCTGTATATGCAGCGAATCTCCCGCTCTGTATACTCAGTGAATCTCCCGCTCTGTATACTCAGTGAATCTCCCGCTCTGTATACTCAGTGAATCTCCCGCTCTTGTATACTCAGTGAACTCCCGCTCTGTATACTCAGTGAATCTCCCGCTCTGTATACTCAGTGAATCTCCGCTCTGTATACTCAGTGAATCTCCTGCTCTGTATACTCAGTGAATCTCCCGCTCTGTATACTCAGTGAATCTCCGCTCTTTATACTCAGTGAATCTCCCGCTCTGTATACTCAGTGAATCTCCCGCTCTGTATACTCAGTGAATCTCCCGCTCTTTATACTCAGTGAATCTCCCGCTCTGTATACTCAGTGAATCTCCCGCTCTGTATACTCAGTGAATCTCCGCTCTGTATACTCAGTGAATCTCCCGCTCTCGTATACTCAGTGAATCTCCCGCTCTGTATACTCAGTGAATCTCCCGCTCTTTATACTCAGTGAATCTCCCGCTCTGTATACTCAGTGAATCTCCCGCTCTGTATACTCAGTGAATCTCCGCTCTTTATACTCAGTGAATCTCCCGCTCTGTATACTCAGTGAATCTCCCGCTCTGTATACTCAGTGAATCTCCCGCTCTGTATACTCAGTGAATCTCCCGCTCTGTATACTCAGTGAATCTCCCGCTCTGTATACTCAGTGAATCTCCGCTCTTTATACTCAGTGAATCTCCCGCTCTGTATACTCAGTGAATCTCCCGCTCTGTATACTCAGTGAATCTCTCGCTCTTTATACTCAGTGAATCTCCCGCTCTGTATACTCAGTGAATCTCCCGCTCTGTATACTCAGTGAATCTCCGCTCTGTATACTCAGTGAATCTCCGCTCTGTATACTCAGTGAATCTCCGCTCTGTATACTCAGTGAATCTCCCGCTCTGTATACTCAGTGAATCTCCGCTCTGTATACTCAGTGAATCTCCCGCTCTGTATACTCAGTGAATCTCCCGCTCTGTATACTCAGTGAATCTCCCGCTCTGTATACTCAGTGAATCTCTCGCTCTGTATACTCAGTGAATCTCCCGCTCTGTATACTCAGTGAATCTCCCGCTCTGTATACTCAGTGAATCTCCCGCTCTGTATACTCAGTGAATCTCCCGCTCTTTATACTCAGTGAATCTCTCGCTCTTTATACTCAGTGAATCTCCCGCTCTGTATACTCAGTGAATCTCCCGCTCTGTATACTCAGTGAATCTCTCGCTCTTTATACTCAGTGAATCTCCCGCTCTGTATACTCAGTGAATCTCCCGCTCTGTATACTCAGTGAATCTCTCGCTCTTTATACTCAGTGAATCTCCCGCTCTGTATACTCAGTGAATCTCCCGCTCTTTATACTCAGTGAATCTCCGCTCTTTATACTCAGTGAATCTCCCGCTCTGTATACTCAGTGAATCTCCCGCTCTGTATACTCAGTGAATCTCCCGCTCTGTATACTCAGTGAATCTCCCGCTCTGTATACTCAGTGAATCTCCCGCTCTGTATACTCAGTGAATCTCCCGCTCTTTATACTCAGTGAATCTCCCGCTCTTTATACTCAGTGAATCTCCCGCTCTGTATACTCAGTGAATCTCCCACTCTTTATACTCAGCGAATCTCCCGCTCTTTATACTCAGTGAATCTCCCGCTCTGTATACTCAGTGAATCTCCCGCTCTTTATACTCAGTGAATCTCCCGCTCTGTATACTCAGTGAATCTCTCGCTCTTTATACTCACTGAATCTCCCGCTCTTTTACTCAGTGAATCTCCCGCTCTGTATACTCAGTGAATCTCCCGCTCTGTATACTCAGTGAATCTCCCGCTCTTTATACTCAGCGAATCTCCCGCTCTTTATACTCAGTGAATCTCCCGCTCTGTATACTCAGTGAATCTCCCGCTCTGTATACTCAGTGAATCTCTCGCTCTTTATACTCAGTGAATCTCCCGCTCTGTATACTCAGTGAATCTCTCGCTCTTTATACTCAATGAATCTCCCGCTCTGTATACTCAGTGAATCTCCGCTCTTTATACTCAGTGAATCTCCGCTCTGTATACTCAGTGAATCTCCCGCTCTGTAAACTCAGTGAACTGTCTCCCGCTCTGTATACTCAGTGAATCTCTCGCTCTTTATACTCAGTGAATCTCTCGCTCTTTATACTCAGTGAATCTCCCGCTCTGTATACTCAGTGAATCTCCCGCTCTGTATACTCAGTGAATCTCCCGCTCTTTATGCTCAGTGAATCTCCCGCTCTGTATACTCAGTGAATCTCCCGCTCTGTATACTCAGTGAATCTCCCGCTCTGTATACTCAGTGAATCTCTCGCTCTTTATACTCAGTGAATCTCCCGCTCTGTATACTCAGTGAATCTCCCGCTCTGTATACTCAGTGAATCTCCCGCTCTTTATACTCAGCGAATCTCCCGCTCTGTATACTCAGTGAATCTCCCGCTCTGTATACTCAGTGAATCTCCCGCTCTTTATACTCAGCGAATCTCCCGCTCTTTATACTCAGTGAATCTCCCGCTCTGTATACTCAGTGAATCTCCCGCTCTGTATACTCAGTGAATCTCCCGCTCTGTATACATCAATGAATCTCCCGCTCTGTATACTCAGTGAATCTCCCGCTCTGTATACTCAGTGAATCTCCCGTTCTTTATACTCAGCGAATCTCCCGCTCTGTATACTCAGTGAATCTCCTGCTCTGTATACTCAGTGAATCTCCTGCTCTGTATATGCAGGGAATCTCCCGCTCTGTGTACTCAGCAATTCTCCCGCTCTGTATACTCAGTGAATCTCCCGCTCTGTATACTCAGTGAATCTCCCGCTCTGTCTACTCAGTGAATCTCCCGCTCTGTATACTCAGTGAATGTCCCGCTCTTTATAATCAGTGAATCTCCCGCTCTGTATACTCAGTGAATCTCTCGCTCTTTATACTCAGTGAATCTCCCGCTCTTTATACTCAGTGAATCTCCCGCTCTGTAAACTCAGTGAATCTCCCGCTCTCTATACTCAGTGAATCTCTCGCTATTTATACTCAGTGAATCTCCCGCTCTGTATACTCAGTGAATCTCCCGTTCTGTATACTCACTGAATCTCCCGCTCTTTCTACTCAGCGAATCTCTCGCTCTGTATAATCACTGAATCTCCTGCTCTGTATACTCAGTGAATCTCCCGCTGTGTATACTCAGTGAATCTCCCGCTCTGTATACTCAGTGAATCTCCCGCTCTTTATACTCAGTGAATCTCCCGCTCTGTATACTCAGTGAATCTCCCGCTCTGTATACTCAGTGAATCTCCCGCTCTGTATACTCAGTGAATCTCCTGCTCTGTATACTCAATGAATCTCCCGCTCTGTATACTCAGTGAATCTCCCGCTCTGTATACTCAGTGAATCTCCCGCTCTGTATACTCAGTGAATCTCCGCTCTGTATACTCAGTGAATCTCCCGCTCTGTATACTCAGTGAATCTCCCGCTCTGTATACTCAGTGAATCTCCCGCTCTGTATACTCAGTGAATCTCCCGCTCTGTATACTCAGTGAATCTCCCGCTCTGTATACTCAGTGAATCTCCCGCTCTTTATACTCAGTGAATCTCCCGCTCTGTATACTCAGTGAATCTCCCGCTCTGTATACTCAGTGAATCTCCCGCTCTTTATACTCAGTGAATCTCCCGCTCTGTATACTCAGTGAATCTCCCGCTCTGTATACTCAGTGAATCTCCCGCTCTTTATACTCAGTGAATCTCTCGCTCTTTATACTCAGTGAATCTCCCGCTCTGTATACTCAGTGAATCTCCCGCTCTGTATACTCAGTGAATCTCCCGCTCTTTATACTCAGTGAATCTCCCGCTCTGTATACTCAGTGAATCTCCCGCTCTGTATACTCAGTGAATCTCCCGCTCTGTATACTCAGTGAATCTCTCGCTCTTTATACTCAGTGAATCTCCCGCTCTGTATACTCAGTGAATCTCCCGCTCTGTATACTCAGTGAATCTCCCGCTCTGTATACTCAGTGAATCTCCCGCTCTTTATACTCAGTGAATCTCCCGCTCTGTATACTCAGTGAATCTCCCGCTCTGTATACTCAGTGAATCTCCCGCTCTGTATACTCAGTGAATCTCCCGCTCTGTATACTCAGTGAATCTCCCGCTCTGTATACTCAGTGAATCTCTCGCTCTTTATACTCAGTGAATCTCCCGCTCTGTATACTCAGTGAATCTCCCGCTCTGTATACTCAGTGAATCTCCCGCTCTGTATACTCAGTGAATCTCCCGCTCTGTATACTCAGTGAATCTCCCGCTCTGTATACTCAGTGAATCTCCCGCTCTGTATACTCAGTGAATCTCCCGCTCTTTATACTCAGTGAATCTCCCGCTCTGTATACTCAGTGAATCTCCCGCTCTGTATACTCAGTGAATCTCCCGCTCTGTATACTCAGTGAATCTCTCCGCTCTGTATACTCAGTGAATCTCCGCTCTGTATACTCAGTGAATCTCCCGCTCTGTATACTCAGTGAATCTCCCGCTCTTTATACTCAGTGAATCTCCCGCTCTTTATACTCAGTGAATCTCCCGCTCTGTATACTCAGTGAATCTCCCGCTCTGTATACTCAGTGAATCTCTCGCTCTTTATACTCAGTGAATCTCCCGCTCTGTATACTCAGTGAATCTCCCGCTCTGTATACTCAGTGAATCTCCCAGCTCTTTATACTCAGTGAATCTCCCGCTCTTTATACTCAGTGAATCTCCCGCTCTGTATACTCAGTGAATCTCCCGCTCTGTATACTCAGTGAATCTCTCGCTCTTTATACTCAGTGAATCTCCCGCTCTGTATACTCAGTGAATCTCCCGCTCTGTATACTCAGTGAATCTCTCGCTCTTTATACTCAGTGAATCTCCCGCTCTGTTTACTCAGTGAATCTCCCGCTCTGTATACTCAGTGAATCTCCCGCTCTGTATACTCAGTGAATCTCCCGCTCTGTATACTCAGTGAATCTCTCGCTCTTTATACTCAGTGAATCTCCCGCTCTGTATACTCAGTGAATCTCCCGCTCTGTATACTCAGTGAATCTCCCGCTCTTTATACTCAGTGAATCTCCCGCTCTTTATACTCAGTGAATCTCCCGCTCTTTATACTCAGTGAATCTCCCGCTCTGTATACTCAGCGAATCTCCCGCTCTGTATACTCAGTGAATCTCTCGCTCTTTATACTCAGTGAATCTCCCGCTCTGTATACTCAGTGAATCTCCCGCTCTGTATACTCAGTGAATCTCCCGCTCTGTATACTCAGTGAATCTCCCGCTCTGTATACTCAGTGAATCTCCCGCTCTTTATACTCAGTGAATCTCCCGCTCTGTATACTCAGTGAATCTCCCGCTCTGTATACTCAGTGAATCTCCCGCTCTGTATACTCAGTGAATCTCCCGCTCTGTATACTCAGTGAATCTCCCGCTCTGTATACTCAGTGAATCTCCCGCTCTGTATACTCAGTGAATCTCCCGCTCTGTATACTCAGTGAATCTCCCGCTCTGTATACTCAGTGAATCTCCCGCTCTTTATACTCAGTGAATCTCCGCTCTGTATACTCAGTGAATCTCCCGCTCTGTATACTCAGTGAATCTCCGCTCTGTATACTCAGTGAATCTCCCGCTCTTTTACTCAGTGAATCTCCCGCTCTGTATACTCAGTGAATCTCTCGCTCTGTATACTCAGTGAATCTCCCGCTCTGTATACTCAGTGAATCTCCCGCTCTGTATACTCAGTGAATCTCCGCTCTTTATACTCAGTGAATCTCCCGCTCTGTATACTCAGTGAATCTCCCGCTCTGTATACTCAGTGAATCTCCCGCTCTGTATACTCAGTGAATCTCCCGCTCTGTATACTCAGTGAATCTCCCGCTCTGTATACTCAGTGAATCTCCCGCTCTGTATACTCAGTGAATCTCCCGCTCTGTATACTCAGTGAATCTCCCGCTCTGTATACTCAGTGAATCTCCCGCTCTTTATACTCAGTGAATCTCCCGCTCTGTATACTCAGTGAATCTCCCGCTCTGTATACTCAGTGAATCTCCCGCTCTGTATACTCAGTGAATCTCCCGCTCTGTATACTCAGTGAATCTCCCGCTCTGTATACTCAGTGAATCTCCCGCTCTGTATACTCAGTGAATCTCCCGCTCTGTATACTCAGTGAATCTCCCGCTCTGTATACTCAGTGAATCTCCGCTCTGTATACTCAGTGAATCTCCGCTCTGTATACTCAGTGAATCTCCCGCTCTGTATACTCAGTGAATCTCCCGCTCTGTATACTCAGTGAATCTCCCGCTCTGTATACTCAGTGAATCTCCCGCTCTGTATACTCAGTGAATCTCCCGCTCTGTATACTCAGTGAATCTCCCGCTCTGTATACTCAGTGAATCTCTCGCTCTTTATACTCAGTGAATCTCCCGCTCTGTATACTCAGTGAATCTCCCGCTCTGTATACTCAGTGAATCTCCCGCTCTTTATACTCAGTGAATCTCCCGCTCTTTATACTCAGTGAATCTCCCGCTCTGTATACTCAGTGAATCTCCCGCTCTGTATACTCAGTGAATCTCCCGCTCTGTATACTCAGTGAATCTCCCGCTCTGTATACTCAGTGAATCTCCCGCTCTGTATACTCAGTGAATCTCCCGCTCTGTATACTCAGTGAATCTCCCGCTCTGTATACTCAGTGAATCTCCCGCTCTTTATACTCAGTGAATCTCCCGCTCTGTATACTCAGTGAATCTCCCGCTCTGTATACTCAGTGAATCTCCGCTCTTTATACTCAGTGAATCTCCCGCTCTGTATACTCAGTGAATCTCCCGCTCTGTATACTCAGTGAATCTCTCGCTCTTTATACTCAGTGAATCTCCCGCTCTGTATACTCAGTGAATCTCCCGCTCTGTATACTCAGTGAATCTCTCGGCTCTTTATACTCAGTGAATCTCCCGCTCTGTATACTCAGTGAATCTCCCGCTCTGTATACTCAGTGAATCTCCCGCTCTGTATACTCAGTGAATCTCCCGCTCTGTATACTCAGTGAATCTCCGCTCTGTATACTCAGTGAATCTCCCGCTCTTTATACTCAGTGAATCTCCCGCTCTGTATACTCAGTGAATCTCCCGCTCTGTATACTCAGTGAATCTCCCGCTCTGTATACTCAGTGAATCTCCCGCTCTGTATACTCAGTGAATCTCTCGCTCTTTATACTCAGTGAATCTCCCGCTCTGTATACTCAGTGAATCTCCCGCTCTGTATACTCAGTGAATCTCCCGCTCTGTATACTCAGTGAATCTCCCGCTCTTTATACTCAGTGAATCTCCCGCTCTTTATACTCAGTGAATCTCCCGCTCTGTATACTCAGTGAATCTCCCGCTCTGTATACTCAGTGAATCTCCCGCTCTGTATACTCAGTGAATCTCTCGCTCTTTATACTCAGTGAATCTCCCGCTCTGTATACTCAGTGAATCTCCCGCTCTGTATACTCAGTGAATCTCTCGCTCTTTATACTCAGTGAATCTCTCGCTCTTTATACTCAGTGAATCTCCCGCTCTGTATACTCAGTGAATCTCCCGCTCTGTATACTCAGTGAATCTCCCGCTCTGTATACTCAGTGAATCTCCCGCTCTTTATACTCAGTGAATCTCCCGCTCTGTATACTCAGTGAATCTCCCGCTCTGTATACTCAGTGAATCTCCCGCTCTGTATACTCAGTGAATCTCCGCTCTTTATACTCAGTGAATCTCCCGCTCTGTATACTCAGTGAATCTCCCGCTCTGTATACTCAGTGAATCTCCCGCTCTGTATACTCAGTGAATCTCCCGCTCTGTATACTCAGTGAATCTCCCGCTCTGTATACTCAGTGAATCTCCCGCTCTTTATACTCAGTGAATCTCCCGCTCTTTATACTCAGTGAATCTCCCGCTCTGTATACTCAGTGAATCTCCCGCTCTGTATACTCAGTGAATCTCCCGCTCTTTATACTCAGTGAATCTCCCGCTCTGTATACTCAGTGAATCTCCCGCTCTGTATACTCAGTGAATCTCCCGCTCTGTATACTCAGTGAATCTCTCGCTCTTTATACTCAGTGAATCTCCCGCTCTGTATACTCAGTGAATCTCCCGCTCTGTATACTCAGTGAATCTCCCGCTCTTTATACTCAGTGAATCTCCCGCTCTGTATACTCAGTGAATCTCCCGCTCTGTATACTCAGTGAATCTCCCGCTCTTTATACTCAGTGAATCTCCCGCTCTTTATACTCAGTGAATCTCCCGCTCTGTATACTCAGTGAATCTCCCGCTCTGTATACTCAGTGAATCTCCCGCTCTGTATACATCAGTGAATCTCCCGCTCTGTATACTCAGTGAATCTCCCGCTCTGTATACTCAGTGAATCTCCCGCTCTGTATACTCAGCGAATCTCCCGCTCTGTATACTCAGTGAATCTCCGCTCTGTATACTCAGTGAATCTCCCGCTCTGTATACTCAGTGAATCTCCCGCTCTGTATACTCAGGAATCTCCCGCTCTGTATACTCAGTGAATCTCCCGCTCTGTATACTCAGTGAATCTCCCGCTCTGTATACTCAGTGAATCTCCCGCTCTGTATACTCAGTGAATCTCCCGCTCTTTATACTCAGTGAATCTCCCGCTCTGTATACTCAGTGAATCTCTCGCTCTTTATACTCAGTGAATCTCCCGCTCTTTATACTCAGTGAATCTCCCGCTCTGTATACTCAGTGAATCTCCCGCTCTGTATACTCAGTGAATCTCCCGCTCTTTATACTCAGTGAATCTCCCGCTCTGTATACTCAGTGAATCTCCGCTCTTTATACTCAGTGAATCTCCCGCTCTGTATACTCAGTGAATCTCCCGCTCTGTATACTCAGTGAATCTCCCGCTCTGTATACTCAGTGAATCTCTCGCTCTTTATACTCAGTGAATCTCCCGCTCTGTATACTCAGTGAATCTCCCGCTCTGTATACTCAGTGAATCTCCCGCTCTGTATACTCAGTGAATCTCCCGCTCTTTATACTCAGTGAATCTCCCGCTCTGTATACTCAGTGAATCTCCCGCTCTGTATACTCAGTGAATCTCCCGCTCTGTATACTCAGTGAATCTCTCGCTCTTTATACTCAGTGAATCTCCCGCTCTGTATACTCAGTGAATCTCCCGCTCTGTATACTCAGTGAATCTCCCGCTCTTTATACTCAGTGAATCTCCCGCTCTGTATACTCAGTGAATCTCCCGCTCTGTATACTCAGTGAATCTCCCGCTCTTTATACTCAGTGAATCTCCCGCTCTTTATACTCAGTGAATCTCCCGCTCTGTATACTCAGTGAATCTCCCGCTCTGTATACTCAGTGAATCTCCCGCTCTGTATACTCAGTGAATCTCCCGCTCTTTATACTCAGTGAATCTCCCGCTCTGTATACTCAGTGAATCTCCCGCTCTTTATACTCAGCGAATCTCCCGCTCTGTATACTCAGTGAATCTCCAGCTCTGTATACTCAGTGAATCTCCTGCTCTGTATATGCAGCGAATCTCCCGCTCTGTGTACTCAGCGAATCTCCCGCTCTGTATACTCAGTGAATCTCCCGCTCTGTATACTCGTGAATTCGCCGGTCTTGTCTACTCAGTGAATCTCCCGCTCTGTATACTCAGTGAATGTCCCGCTCTTGAAAATCAGTGAATCTGCCCGCCTCTGTATACTCCAGTGATCTCTCGCTCTTTATACTCAGTGAATCTCCCGCTCTTTATACTCAGAGAAATCCTCACCGCTCTTTTAACCAGTGAAACCCCTCACAGTAGACCATGGATCTCCCCGTCTTTATAATCAGTGAATCTCCCCTTACCTCAGCATCACTCGCTCTTATACTCAGTTGAATCTCCCGCTCTGTATACTCTGTGAAATCTCCCGCTCGGTATACTCACTTACTCTCCCGCTCTTTATACTCAGTGAATCTCCGCTCTGTATACTCAGTGAATCTCCCGCTCTGTATACTCAGTGAATCTCCCGCTCTGTATACTCAGTGAATCTCCCGCTCTGTATACTCAGTGAATCTCCGCTCTGTATACTCAGTGAATCTCCCGCTCTGTATACTCAGTGAATCTCCCGCTCTGTATACTCAGTGAATCTCCCGCTCTGTATACTCAGTGAATCTCCCGCTCTGTATACTCAGTGAATCTCCCGCTCTGTATACTCAGTGAATCTCCCGCTCTGTATACTCAGTGAATCTCCCGCTCTGTATACTCAGTGAATCTCCCGCTCTGTATACTCAGTGAATCTCCCGCTCTTTATACTCAGTGAATCTCCCGCTCTGTATACTCAGTGAATCTCCCGCTCTGTATACTCAGTGAATCTCCCGCTCTGTATACTCAGTGAATCTCCCGCTCTGTATACTCAGTGAATCTCTCGCTCTTTATACTCAGTGAATCTCCGCTCTGTATACTCAGTGAATCTCCCGCTCTGTATACTCAGTGAATCTCTCGCTCTTTATACTCAGTGAATCTCCCGCTCTGTATACTCAGTGAATCTCCCGCTCTGTATACTCAGTGAATCTCCCGCTCTTTATACTCAGTGAATCTCCCGCTCTGTATACTCAGTGAATCTCTCGCTCTTTATACTCAGTGAATCTCCCGCTCTGTATACTCAGTGAATCTCCCGCTCTGTATACTCAGTGAATCTCCCGCTCTTTATACTCAGTGAATCTCCCGCTCTTTATACTCAGTGAATCTCCCGCTCTTTATACTCAGTGAATCTCCCGCTCTGTATACTCAGTGAATCTCCCGCTCTGTATACTCAGTGAATCTCTCGCTCTTTATACTCAGTGAATCTCCCGCTCTGTATACTCAGTGAATCTCCCGCTCTGTATACTCAGTGAATCTCCCGCTCTGTATACTCAGTGAATCTCCCGCTCTTTATACTCAGCGAATCTCCCGCTCTTTATACTCAGTGAATCTCCCGCTCTGTATACTCAGTGAATCTCCCGCTCTGTATACTCAGTGAATCTCCCGCTCTGTATACTCAGTGAATCTCTCGCTCTTTATACTCAGTGAATCTCCCGCTCTGTATACTCAGTGAATCTCCCGCTCTGTATACTCAGTGAATCTCTCGCTCTTTATACTCAGTGAATCTCTCGCTCTTTATACTCAGTGAATCTCCCGCTCTGTATACTCAGTGAATCTCCCGCTCTGTATACTCAGCGAATCTCCCGCTCTTTATACTCAGTGAATCTCCCGCTCTTTATACTCAGTGAATCTCCCGCTCTGTATACTCAGTGAATCTCCCGCTCTGTATACTCAGTGAATCTCTCGCTCTTTATACTCAGTGAATCTCCCGCTCTGTATACTCAGTGAATCTCCCGCTCTGTATACTCAGTGAATCTCCCGCTCTGTATACTCAGTGAATCTCCCGCTCTGTATACTCAGTGAATCTCCCGCTCTGTATACTCAGTGAATCTCTCGCTCTTTATACTCAGTGAATCTCTCGCTCTTTATACTCAGTGAATCTCCCGCTCTGTATACTCAGTGAATCTCCCGCTCTGTATACTCAGTGAATCTCCCGCTCTTTATACTCAGTGAATCTCCCGCTCTGTATACTCAGTGAATCTCCCGCTCTGTATACTCAGTGAATCTCCCGCTCTGTATACTCAGTGAATCTCTCGCTCTTTATACTCAGTGAATCTCCCGCTCTGTATACTCAGTGAATCTCCCGCTCTGTATACTCAGTGAATCTCCCGCTCTTTATACTCAGTGAATCTCCCGCTCTGTATACTCAGTGAATCTCCCGCTCTGTATACTCAGTGAATCTCCCGCTCTTTATACTCAGTGAATCTCCCGCTCTTTATACTCAGTGAATCTCCCGCTCTGTATACTCAGTGAATCTCCCGCTCTGTATACTCAGTGAATCTCCCGCTCTGTATACTCAGTGAATCTCCCGCTCTGTATACTCAGTGAATCTCCCGCTCTGTATACTCAGTGAATCTCCCGCTCTTTATACTCAGTGAATCTCCCGCTCTGTATACTCAGTGAATCTCCTGCTCTGTATACTCAGTGAATCTCCGCTCTGTATACTGCAGTGAATCTCCCGCTCTGTATACTCAGTGAATCTCCCGCTCTGTATACTCAGTGAATCTCCCGCTCTGTATACTCAGTGAATCTCCCGCTCTGTATACTCAGTGAATCTCCCGCTCTGTATACTCAGTGAATCTCCCGCTCTGTATACTCAGTGAATCTCCCGCTCTGTATACTCAGTGAATCTCCTGTTCTTTATACTCAGCGAATCTACCGCTCTGTATACTCAGTGAATCTCCTGCTCTTTATACTCAGTGAATCCCTCGCTCTTTATACTCAATGAATCTCCCGCTCTGTATACTCAGTGAATCTCCCGCTCTGTATACTCAGTGAATCTCCCGCTCTTTATACTCAGCGAATCTCCCGCTCTGTATACTCAGTGAATCTCCCGCTCTGTATACTCAGTGAATCTCCCGCTCTTTATACTCAGTGAATCTCCCGCTCTGTATACTCAGTGAATCTCCCGCTCTGTATACTCAGTGAATCTCCCGCTCTGTATACTCAGTGAATCTCCCGCTCTGTATACTCAGTGAATCTCCCGCTCTGTATACTCAGTGAATCTCCCGCTCTGTATACTCAGTGAATCTCCCGCTCTTTATACTCAGTGAATCTCCCGCTCTGTATACTCAGTGAATCTCCCGCTCTGTATACTCAGTGAATCTCCCGCTCTGTATACTCAGGGAATCTCCCGCTCTGTATACTCAGTGAATCTCCCGCTCTGTATACTCAGTGAATCTCCCGCTCTGTATACTCAGTGAATCTCCCGCTCTGTATACTCAGTGAATCTCCCGCTCTGTATACTCAGTGAATCTCCCGCTCTGTATACTCAGTGAATCTCCCGCTCTGTATACTCAGTGAATCTCCCGCTCTTTATACTCAGCGAATCTCCCGCTCTGTATACTCAGTGAATCTCCCGCTCTGTATACTCAGTGAATCTCCCGCTCTTTATACTCAGTGAATCTCCCGCTCTGTATACTCAGTGAATCTCCCGCTCTGTATACTCAGTGAATCTCTCGCTCTTTATACTCAGTGAATCTCCCGCTCTGTATACTCAGTGAATCTCCGCTCTGTATACTCAGTGAATCTCCCGCTCTGTATACTCAGTGAATCTCCCGCTCTGTATACTCAGTGAATCTCCCGCTCTGTATACTCAGTGAATCTCCGCTCTGTATACTCAGTGAATCTCCCGCTCTGTATACTCAGTGAATCTCCCGCTCTGTATACTCAGTGAATCTCCCGCTCTGTATACTCAGTGAATCTCCCGCTCTGTATACTCAGTGAATCTCCGCTCTGTATACTCAGTGAATCTCCCGCTCTGTATACTCAGTGAATCTCCCGCTCTGTATACTCAGTGAATCTCCTGCTCTGTATACTCAGTGAATCTCCCGCTCTGTATACTCAGTGAATCTCTCGCTCTTTATACTCAGTGAATCTCCCGCTCTGTATACTCAGTGAATCTCCCGCTCTGTATACTCAGTGAATCTCCCGCTCTGTATACTCAGTGAATCTCCCGCTCTGTATACTCAGTGAATCTCCTGCTCTGTATACTCAGTGAATCTCCCGCTCTTTATACTCAGCGAATCTCCCGCTCTTTATACTCAGTGAATCTCCCGCTCTGTATACTCAGTGAATCTCCCGCTCTGTATACTCAGTGAATCTCCCGCTCTTTATACTCAGTGAATCTCCCGCTCTGTATACTCAGTGAATCTCCCGCTCTGTATACTCAGTGAATCTCCTGCTCTGTATACTCAGTGAATCTCCCGCTCTGTATACTCAGTGAATCTTACGCTCTGTATACTCAGTGAATCTCCCGCTCTTTATACTCAGTGAATCTCCCGCTCTGTATACTCAGTGAATCTCCCGCTCAGTATACTCAGTGAATCTCCCGATCTGTATACTCAGTGAATCTCCCGCTCTGTATACTCAGTGAATCTCCCGCTCTGTATACTCAGTGAATCTCCCGCTCTGTATCTTCAGTGAATCTCCCGCTCTTTATACTCAGTGAATCTCCCGCTCTGTATACTCAGTGAATCTCCCGCTCTGTATACTCAGTGAATCTCCCGCTCTTTATACTCAGTGAATCTCCCGCTCTGTATACTCAGTGAATCTCCCGCTCTCATTGGGAGTAGGTGTAGCTTACTGGAAGTAGTTCTGAATGACAATGTTTCAGGCCCTGCTCCCTGCCTGAATGTCATGACCATCCATCTCTGCCTCCTACTTTTGGTCCCCTTCATCCTGTAGGCCTACTGCCGACGTGGCTTCTTCATTCTCCAGCTGCATGCTCTACCTTCTTTGAATTGAAAGATTGTGCAGATAGTAATGATTTTGCACATCTCAGATGGATTGAGCAGCAGCACACCATCCAGGCAGTCCAAGCAACAGAATCACTGCTTCAGTACCCAATGGTGTGCTCCACAGTGACTTGGAAGGTGGAATGGGCTTCATTATATCTGTGCTTCACTGCTGAGTGGTGATTTCTAATTCAGGTTAGGAGCCAAGAATGCAAAGATCGCCCAAGAACAAGTCCATCAGTCTCTTGGTATTTGAAACATTGCAGGCATCTTGGACTGCTGCAGAAAGAAAGTATTATGGATGCTCCATACATGATGGTGCATGCTACTTGTATTGCTGCACCTGTGCGCAACTTCAAATGCAAGTACAGCACAGCAAAAATGATTGGTATTAAGATAGCCCCAGGAATCTGAAAAAATATTTGTAGTACACAACCTTCAAAATACTCACAGGAAATACAATAGGGCCTGCAGTGAATTCCTTGTTAGTAGGGCTTGGCAAAATTGGGGCTATAGTCTCAGCGCAAACTGTTTTACCCCTGTCTTTGAATAGTAAGAGCAGAAAGAAAACATTGGTACCAATTCCAGAGGAATTATTGGCCCAAAAATTTGTGTTGATACGCGAGAGTACGCACTGTGTACTCTTGCGTATTCTGTCTCCAATTGCCGGTTTTCTGCATGCACTGCGCATGCGCTGAAAACCGGCACTTGGTGAATGGAAAAGGGGGCGGTTCCTAGGTGAACCGCGCGCGCGCTACAGGCTGCACGCACGCAGTGCACTTAGTGGTTTCAACGCGCAGGTAAGTATGGAAGATTTTACACATAAAAAAAGGAGGAGTAAGACCCACTTTTAACAAGGTAAGTAGTGAATTAAGTATTATTTTGAATTTTTTTTAACAGGTATATCTTTTTTAGAGACTTTAAAGACAGGTAAGTTTATTTTTATAACTTTTTAAAAGATTTTAAATTTTTTCAAAAATTTAATTTTTTATTTAAAATGGTTAATTTATTTAACTATACTTATTTTATTAATGTGATGGTTTTTTTTTAAATTTAATTGAGGTTTAGCTGTTCTTTTGGGGGGCTATAGCATTCATAGCTTTCACAGCACTTATGTGAAAGTTATGAATGGAAGATGGTGTGCTGCCATTGGCTCTAACTGAGTCACGTGATCCCACAGCTCGCACGAATTAACTGCGCCTGTGGGATACGCAAGCCCAGCACAGCAGCTGTCCAGAACATCAAGTTCGTGCGAGCTGGAACTGAAAAAGCCAACACGCAGTGAGAGATCGCGGGGAAGCCTTACCCTCGCACGAAGGCTTCCTCACGAATTTTTGGGCCAATGTTTATATAGGCAGTGGGGTTTAATAATGTTAGAGTACAAGCCCTTTGGCTAGTGACAGACATCCAGACACATCCTATCACAGACCTTCCCTTTTGTTCTTTCATCCCCTCCCCCATTTCCCAGCCCCTAAACTTGCTTTAAAATCTGTTCCATTTCCTGCTTTTTTCCAGTTCTGACGAAAGGTCATCGACCTGAAACGTTAACTCTGTTTCTCTCTTCACAGATGCTGCCTGACCTGCTGAGTGTCTCCAGCATTTTCTGTTTTTATTCCAGTGGGATGAATATGCTTTTAGTAGAGTTCTCAACTCTAAGGACAGTGTGAGCTCATATTCTAAATTGGTTAAAATTTCATGTATAGTTCATAAGCAACTGCTATAAATTGGGTGCTTAAATAATCTGTTAGGTATTAGGGTCTTTGGATCTTTTTCTAGATTTTTACTGGCAGGTTTCTCACAGCTTTCCTGTGACTAGCCAGTGGCTACAGATGCTCTGACTACTGACAGTCTACTGAACTCTTGATCAGCTCTCACACACAAAAATCTCTAACTTCTTAATAAACTTCATGCATAAGAGATGATAAACCTTGTTTAGCTGCTTCAGCTGTGCCAAAACCCATCACGCTGTATGCAGCCGAGCCCATTTTGACTGGCACCAAATGAAACAAAAATAAACTCAATTTTATTCGGTTTGTCAGTGACAAGTGATATTTCTGCAATGACTAACCCACTAGTCGTCTAATCTCTCCAAGATGCAGCAACCAGTAAAATTCCCACATTGCTGAAAATTGCAGGTGACTGTTCTGTGATATGGCAGTCAACCGTTTCTATTAAGGCTGGCTCACTGGCAGCAAATCCCAAACCAGCTGCTACTATTCCCATTGCTACCACTGCTCTACCATCATGAGAAGGCGATGCCAAGTATTGTCAGAAAACATCCCTGTTGAAAGCTCAGCAGAGAACACGTGCTACTAGTACTCCAACTGCTGCGAGCTCTCAATTGCAAGTCAAGAAAGCACCATGGAATATTGCCTATTGCTGTAATTTACCAGAATTTAAAGCAAGATACATTTCCCCAGCCTGCTAATGCAGATATGAGTTGATTTTAAAATATAAGTAAGATTATTTTTTTTATTTGGGAGATTATCAGTGAATAAAAATGTGGATGAAGTTATTTTGATGACTGTACTTAGAGAAGGAGAGATAAGAAGTTAGTTCAATAGGATTTTATTTAAATTTCAAACTTCATACTTGTATATCAATAAACATCACACAGGCTTTAGATGCATATTCACTTATACAACAATGGCAGCCATGTACAGACTGCAATTGTTCTGCTGAATCTTCACTGCTGCTTTATCACAAGAAAAAAAAGCCTAATTTTAACATTGAACATTCAACTGATTGAATACATTATTGCCTGTATGAAAGACATCTTCTTAGGCAGTCTTCTTAGGCTGCCCCTCGGAACCGAGGATGACTTGCTTCCACACTAAAAATGAGTTCTCAGGTGACTGATGAGTCCAATGCGGGACCTACAGTCTCTGTCACAGGTGAGGCAGACAGTGGTTGAAGGGATGAGTGGGTGGGGTGCTTGGGTTGACGTGCGCTCCTTCCGCTGTTTGTGTTTGGCTTCCGCTTGCTGCCGGTGAAGTGACTCGAGGTGTTCGGCGCCTTCCCGGATGCTTCTCCTCCACTTTGTGCGGGCTTGGGCCAGGGATTCCCAGGTGTCGGTGAGGATGTTGCACTTTTTCAAGGAGGCTTTGAGAGTGTCCTTGAAGCGTTTCCTCTGCCCACCTGGGGCTCTCTTGCCGTGTCGGAGCTCTGAGTAGAGCGCTTGTTTTGGGAGTCTCGTATCGGGCATGCGGACGATGTGGCCCGTCCATCGGAGCTGATCGAGCGTGGGCAAAGCTTCGATGCTGGGGATGTTGGCCTGAGCGAGAACACTGACGTTGGTGTGCCTATCCTGCCAATGGATTTGCAGGATCTTGCGAAGGCAGCGTTGGTGGTACCTCTCCAGTGCTTTGAGGTGCCTGCTGTACATGGTCCATGTCTCTGAAGCATACAGGAGGGCGGGTATCACCACTGCTCTGTAGACCATGAGCTTGGTGCTGGGTTTGAGGTCCTGGTCTTCAAACACTCTCTTCCTCAGGCGACTGAAGGCTGCAGTGGCACACTGAAGGCGGTGTTGGACTTCGTCATCGACGTCGGCCCTTGTTGACAGTAGGCTCCCGAGGTATGGAAAGTGGCCCACGTTGTCCAAGGCCTCGTCATGGATTTTGATAATCAGGAAGCAGTACTGTGTGGCGGGGGTAGGTTGGTAGAGGACCTTTGTCTTACGGATGTTTAGTGTAAGGCCCATGCTCTCGTACGCTTCGGTGAAGGTGTTGACGATGGTTTGGAGTTCGGCCTCAGAGTGTGCGCAGACGCAAGCGTCGTCTGCATACTGTAATCACTCACTAGAAGGAGACACACTATAAGGAGGTCGGGACCCAGGAGCGAGGTCGAGGCCCAGGAGCGAGGTTGGGACCCAGGAGTGAGGACGAGGCCCGGGGCGAGGACGGGGCCCAGGAGTGAGTTCGAGGCCCAGGAGCAAGGATGAGTCCCGGGGCGAGGACAGGGCCCAGGAGCGAGGTCAAGGCCCAGGAGTGAGATCGGGACCCAGGAGCGAGGTCGGGACCCAGGAGCGAGGTCAGGACCCAGGAGTGAAGACGAGGCCCAGGGGCGAGGACGAGGCCCAGGAGCGAGGATGAGCCTAGCAGCGAGGTCGAGGCCCAGGAGTGGTGCAGCGTGGACCAGCAGCGGGGTCGGGAGGACCACACTGCAGCCTATGAAACCCAGGCAGAGAGACCTGTGGGAAGGAGGGAGGAGGAGAGTAGGAGTATGTTTGTGTGTGTGTACTAGGCCGATGTAGCAGGGCCTGGTCTCCAATCGTCTTGGATCCCCTTGCCATTGGACCAAGACCTTGCTCTGTCAAGCCCGTGTGGTAGCTGGTGTGCAACAGCCACCCCATGTTAAAATAATTCACGCACAGGCATCTTCCACCCTTTTAAATGAAGTTTGGGACCTGGAACGTCAGGACCCTCATGGACAACCCCAACAGCGACAGACCGGAATGCCGTACTGCTATCGTTGCCCAGGAGCTCAGACGTTTCGACATAGACATCGCTGCCCTAAGCGAGACCCGGTGGGCAGAGGAAGGCCAGCTCAAGGAGCAAGGCGGTGGTTACACCTTCTTCTGGAAAGGCAAACCTGAAGAAGAGCGCCGCCTCCATGGGGTAGGCTTCGCCATAAAAAATGAGCTAGTTGAACATCGCAGAGACTCCCCTTGTGGAATAAACGAACGCCTCATGACTCTATGGCTCACCCTAGCCCGGAACCAGTGCGCTACGGTCATCAGTGCATACGCCCCAACATTGGAAGCCACAGACGAGACCAAAGAGGAATTCTACTCCAGCTTCGAACAATCCCTGTCCCGAGTCCCAACGGGAGACAAGCTGATCCTCCTTGGTGACTTCAATGCCAGAGTTGGAAAGGATGAAAGACATAACTGTTACAGAACACTCAGGAGATAATTTCTGACTTTGCTTAGTTTATTGTCGTAGAACTGAATTGCATTGAGTTAGTATTGTGTGTAATAAATTAACTTGCTTACATAGATACCAAATTAATTAGGTATTTTCTTCTGATTATTTATTTCTAATATATATTTAGTTCTTGATTATAATAAGAAACCAAGATAGAGTCCATGCTCTCAGCCTGTGCTCAGGACACAGCAGACCAGCTACGAGACACCGCCAAACAGATGAGGCAACGGAACTACGCTGCCTACATGCGCATCAAGAACAGGAAGCTTGAGAAACTCGGCATCACCACCAGCAGCAACCAAGCCTCCCCCAGTACCACGGTTGCAACCACAGGGAAGTCCATCGTCAACTTGTCCGACCACACCCTTCAACCAGACGAAATCGAAGTTCTCAGCCGGGAGCTCAAGTTCTGCCCCACCACCAAAATGGACCCCATCGGTCTCACGGCAGACACAGAGGAATTCATCAGGAGAATGAGGCTCCGGGAATACTTCCACAAATCCCAAGATGTCAGCAACAAACCCAATGAGACAATCAATGATCCGGAACAGCAGACAGAGGGACCCGCAGTGCAGCAACTGAAGAAGAAAGAGTCAAATTGGACCCCTCCGGAGGGTCGCTGCCCTAAGCTTGACATGTATGCTCAAGCTGTCAGGAGAAGCATCAACGCCAGATTCATCAGCCGCACTCACAAGACAGTCCAGAATGTCACCCGAGCACAACGCAACGCCATCCACGCTCTCAAGACCAACCGCAACATCGTCATCAAACCAGCGGACAAAGGGGGAGCCATCGTCATACAGAACAGAATTGACTATTGCAAAGAAGCATACTGACAACTGGACAACCAGGAACACTACAGACAGTTACCCGCAGATCCGACCAAAGAACACACCCGCCAACTCAATAGACTGATCAAGACCTT
Organism: Squalus acanthias; assembly: GCA_030390025.1. Taxonomy (NCBI): domain Eukaryota; kingdom Metazoa; phylum Chordata; class Chondrichthyes; order Squaliformes; family Squalidae; genus Squalus; species Squalus acanthias. The sequence continues at coordinate 313,914 of JASTWF010000493.1, read as the reverse complement.
CGATCCAGACCTTCAAAGCATCCTACGTGCTCTCATCCCACGTACTCCCTGCGTGGGAGACTTCTACTGCCTCCCAAAGATACACAAAGCCAACACACCCGGACGTCCTATCGTATCAGGCAACGGAACCCTGTGTGAGAACCTCTCTGGATACATCGAGGGCATCCTGAAACCCATCGTACAGGAAACCCCCAGCTTCTGTCGCGACACTACAGACTTCTTACAGAAACTCAGCACCCATGGACCAGTTGAACCAGGAACACTCCTCGCCACGATGGACGTCTCGGCACTCTACACCAGTATCCCCCACGATGACGGCATCGCTGCGACAGCCTCAGTACTCAACACCAACAACAGCCAATCTCCAGACGCCATCCTACAACTCATCCGCTTCATCCTTGACCACAATGTCTTCACCTTCGACAACCAGTTTTTTACCCAAACACACAGAACAGCCATGGGGACCAAATTCGCACCCAAATACGCCAACATCTTCATGCACAAGTTCGAGCAAGACTTCTTCGCTGCACAGGACCTCCAACCAACGCTGTACACCAGATACATCGACGACATTTTCTTCCTTTGGACCCACGGCGAAGGATCACTGAAAGGACTACACGATAACATCAACAAGTTCCATCCCACCATCAAACTCACCATGGACTACTCCTCAGAATCGGTTTCATTCTTGGACACACGAATCTCCATCAAAGACGGACACCTCAGCACTTCACTCTACCGCAGCCCACGGACAACCTCACGATGCTCCACTTCTCCAGCTTCCACCCTAACCACGTTAAAGAAGCCATCCCCTATGGACAAACCCGGCGAATAGACAGGATCTGCTCAGACGAGGAGCAACGTGATGGACACCTACGGACGCTGAAAGACGCCCTCGTAAGAACGGGATATGACGCTCAACTCGTCGATCGACAGTTCCGACGGGCCACAGCGAAAAATCGCATAGACCTCCTCAGAAGGCGAACACGGGACACAACCAACAGAGTACCCTACGTCGTCCAGTACTTCCCCGGAGCGGAGAAACTACGCCATTTTCTTCGCAGCCTTCAACATGTCATCGATGACGATGAACACCTTGCTAAGGCCATCCCCACGCCTCCACTGCTCGCCTTCAAACAGCCGCCTAACCTCAAAAGTACCATAGTTCGCAGCAAATTACCCAGCTGTCAGGAGAACAGCGACCATGACACCACACAACCCTGCCACGGCAACCTCTGCAAGACATGCCAGATCATCAACACAGATACCATCATCACACGTGAGGACACTACCCACCAGGTACATGGTACATACTCATGTGACTCGGCCAACGTTGTCTACCTCATACGTTGCAGGAAAGGACGCCCCGGAGCATGGTACATCGGCGAGACCATGCAGACACTGCGACAACGTATGAATGGACACCGCGCAACAATCGCCAGGCAGGAGTGTTCCCTCCCAGTCGGGGAATACTTCAGCAGTCAAGGACATTCAGCCTCGGATCTTCGGGTAAGCGTTCTCCAAGGCGGCCTTCGAGACACACGACAACGCAAAATCATCGAGCAGAAACTGATAGCCAAGTTCCGCACCCATGAGGATGGCCTCAACCGGGATCTTGGGTTCATGTCACGCTACATGTAACCCCACCTGACGTAGAGTCATCCAGACTCGAGTCGTCCTTGGCTTGTTCACAGATGTGATTTCCAGTAAAAAAAGTAAAAAGTTTAAAGTTTATGGTTTTCCATACAGACTGCAGCATCTGACACATTAGACCCCCTGTGACCCCACCTCATTGTCTTAGTTGTATTTTGCTATGTCTTTGATATGATGTCTTCCTGACTGGCCTGATTGTCTCTCTGCCGAGGTGTGATAAAAGGCAGTCAGAAAGATTAACTGTAGTCGTCTGACATTGTTCTCTGCACAGGCATTGTTCTCTGTCTATATATGCTGTGCCAATTTGTATTTCTTCACTTCACCTGACGAAGGAGCAGCCGCTCCGAAAGCTTGTGATTTCAAATAAAACTGTTGGACTATAACCTGGTGTTGTGCGACTTCTCAGAATAAAGGAAAATGAGTCTGCATTCTCACTCCTGATGGTATTGTAAAGTGTGTATTGTGTGACTGTCAGCTGACAACAGGATTGGACTTGACTGCATATCCCACATGATCAAATAGCCTATTAACTCTCATTGCCTAGTTGCACACATGAAGAATGACTGTTTAGTATTCCCTGCCCAAATAATTATACTCCAGCAGGAGTCACCATCTTCAAATAAAGTGAAGAGGAAAAATACGTATTCTATGTGCAATACATTGTTAAATCTCTTTCTCTGATCTCATAATTTTGGTAAAGTTTTTGCTCAGGAATTCCTCTAATTTTGTTTTCATTTATGGGTCATGTGATCTAACTTCAATGATTTTGTGCTGCTGGTAGACTCTATTGGTGATCTACTGTGTTTCTTCAGCAACTTGAACAATAGGCTAACCAGTGAGATACAAGTGTCGTATTATGACTGTGTATGACTCAAGACAGGCATCTAGAACATTAGCATAGCTGATATATCTCAGATGTCCTGTGCAGATCCTTCCATCATGCTGAAGGGAGATGTTTGTCTGTAGCTGATGAGGAAGCCCCAAGGCTGTGACAAGAGCAAGAAACTGGATATCTATCATAAATCCATGAATTTGTGTTTGCCTCGGTTGGGTTCCAGAGAGGCAAGCAGTTGCTGTTCTTGCCTGATGGAACCATTGCCTGATGGATTATAGTCACACATTTCATGGTGTTCTGCTCACGATGTCACTCAGGAAGAGTTCCTGGTACCTGCTATTTATCTCATGAGGGCTGAAACCCATGCTCATTAATTGTCTAATGACCACAGTACTCCAGGGCATTGATTGTGATTGACAGGACTTGGAGAGCAAGAACAGGCACTGGGGTTGGGATTCATCCCACTTGGCTGCAGATAACTCTGCCATCCATATGAGTAGAGTGGTCGTAATTGGACAAACAGTGGGGAAGCTTACCAGTGCTGATCTGATATTGCCTATTTTACATTATTGCCCAAAGTCAAAAATACCCCCCAGTAGTGGAAAAAATCAGATTACACATCCTCTATGCAACAGCCTCAATGTAGAAACTTCATTCATTATGTAAAACAGCGTTCTACTTTGCTTAAAGGTACTCTGCTACACATGTTGATTTAATTACATATACTTTCAAATAATTAGTGGTTTTATAACCACAGTTTCAAATCATACAATTTACTCATAGCTCTATACAATCAAACTTAATTCAATCCAGCAAAATGTTATTTAAGTGATATTCTATTTGTCATGAATGTAAGACAATAAGCTGCTCCTGCACTAATTAAATGTTGAGCCTGCAGTCTTCGTTTACCTAAAGATCAGGAGCCATTTATAGCTAAGGACACCTGAAAAATGAATGGGGTGAAATTGGACAACGCTGAACCCATTTTTCAGGCTCAGAACGGGGTCACAAAGCAGCAATTTTCCGGTGCTGTCTCCCGCAACCTAAGGATGTCTGAAATACATCCGAAATACGTCCAACACCATATTGGGTCGGGCAATATTCAGGCACCCTGGCGGCCACTTAAACCTCTTGCATTTGTTAATGAGGGGTCTAACACCTGTTTCAGGACCTCTCCTGGTAATTCAGTAGGACTGAGCAAAGCATGTGCCACGTGTATGAGTTCTTCAAGGGCCTAGCCAGCAGTCCTTAAGGGGACCACTGTAGACTCTGTAAGTATTTTCTATTAAACTTGTCGTCAGGAAGCTGGGGGGAGGGAGTAAGAGTGCCCCACCCGCTCTATTCACTATTGTGGGCTGCTGGTGGACTATGCTAGCCTCCATCCTGATTTCCTCCCCTCCCTCTCGGGGCTTACCCAAGGACCGCTGCCAGTGAGGCAGCTGGCCCAAATTGGTCCTCTTCACACCGGTGAGCTACCTCTAGATGCCAAAATGGTGTCCACAGCTCAACGGAAATATGGTGATGAGGCCTGAGGCCCAATTTCAGCCGAGATTCGGGGCCTCCAGCTTCTAGTGTGCACTCCCAGCATACCAACCATTCTCCGTCCAAAAACAGGCCAAAATGAATTTTTAGTACTAAGATACTGTATGATTTAAAATAAAAACAGAAAATGCTGGAAATACTCAGCAGGTCAGGCATCTGTGGAGAGAGAAACAGAGTTAACGTTTCAGGTTAGATTATGGGGGTGAAATTCAATTTCTGCAGGGGCACAAAATGGGTGGTAGCAGATCAGCCACCTGTTATACACCCTGCCCAATCTTCCTTTTCAAAGTTAAAAAGGATGTCAAAATCCTGCCATCTGCAAAGCAAAGCATAAAAATATTTAGACTGAGAAATATTGACCCGTATTTTCCGATGCCTACGGGTGTGTACACCCCCGTAGGGGTCTCGCAAGTGCTGGTTTCAGGCATGCGAAGCGCATGCGCTGAAAACCGGCACTTCCAATCTGTCAAGAATCCTCTTGACAGATCGCACGCCTGCCCTGGAGAAGGGCCTCTGCGGGTGGAGAGTTCCGCTTTCTGCAGAACCTCCGCCCGCTGAAAACCTTTAAAAATCTTATGCCTGGTAAAAGCAGTTTAAAAAAGTTAAAAAATGTAAAAAATTTCACTCATTTATAATTTAAAAATACTTTTAAAAAGGTAAGTTTATTTTTAGCTTATAAGCTAAACTTTTAAGTATTTTTTTCAAAAAATTAAATTTTTATTTAAAATATTTAATTTAATGTAATTTTAACTAATTTTAAATACGTAATTTAAAAAAATGATTTAATGTTTTAGTGTTTTTTGAGTGATCCCCATTCATACTTTTGACAGAGACCTGTGCAGGGGGATTCCCTTCTTCCATTGGTTCCCCATGACCTGCCCCCGCGAACTGCCTGCGCCCCGGGATACCTGGGCCTCTGCGCGCACGCACCAGGAGAGGCCCAGAAGCGGAAGTATCGGGACCTACGGAGCTAGCAGGTAAGCTTGTAGATTTTTTCCAGATTGGAGGCATCCGCACGCAGGAAGCCTCCGATCGGAAAATCCAGGCCGTTATCTTCATAATACATTGATGTCAAAATGTAGTAAAATTAATAAAGCTTCTTCAGCACATGGTGGTTTGTTGGTCTTGAAGAGCATCAGAGAAGTGTTTGAAAAACTAGCATGTTGCAAATTTTCCAATATGATGGAGGTGAGTCATTGCCAAATAACCAGTTCACACCAGAGCAAAAAAGATTTCATTTTCTAAAAGATATGAAACTAAAATTTACTGTTGATGATATCAGTAGATGGATGCTTAACCCAATTCATTTTAAATAGGTTAACACTGCCATTAAAATAGTCGACAAAGCAGTGCCATACAAATTTATCTGCTGATATCACCAACAGTAATTTTTACATTCTGATCTATTTTTCAGAGATCCTCTGAGTTGATTCATCATGAAATTTGGTCTTCAATCCATTATCTTGCTGTGAATTTGAACTACTATCTCATCAATTGATAAGGATCTCCATAATGTTCTGGATTTCATGATCACAATCATCTACTTATTAAAGAATCCCCTTTTTTCTCAATTTCTTACTTTGAATATGAACATGTGTTATATTTTAAGACCCATTAATTGATCTTACTTCTGCTATATTATAAATAAAACTGTTTGTGCAAGAACATGTTGACAAACCAAGAAATAAGGAATAATGTTCAGCAGGGAGATCTGATTAAGCTTATCTGTATTTATAGCAATTAAAATATTACATTCTCTAATTGAAAACTATCCTGTTCTGAATCATATAAAAGCCACACTGAGTTCTTATAACAGAAAACACTTTATAAAAATTTTGCTTTTTTATCTTATTATAATCAATTCTGTAGAAATGCATCAGAAGAATCAAAGTTGGCAAGAGTTCGAGAAGGATGAAAATGCATGTTGAACCATCTAGCTGGATAATCAGAGCAAACTTAGAAATGCTTAGGGGACAATAATAACACTTCTTAAATGTCCATTAAAATACAATAAAGATTCAAATTTATCAATAGAAATACAAGATTTAATGAATACAAGTACAATTAATACTAATACATTGAATCAATTTAAACCATTAAATAGACAGATGCCCACATTTGGAGGATGGAATATGTACCTTTTTTTCTTCTTTGCATTCACTGCTGTTTCTTCTTTTCAGCAATATTGCTATTGTTAGCACAGTTTTGAAAATACAACCTTACACGGTACACAGGAATATATCTCAAGCCATTTATGTTGGCTGAACTTGCTGTACTTTAACATTTTTCATTTCTCACTGTCATATTTCCAGGAACACGTAGGTGGTGCTTTTCTCTTTTGTTTCTTAATGTGCTGCTAAGTAACAATTAATTTCCAATCAAGAAACTAAACATTATTTTAATTCAGGGCAGGACACATTCCCATGAAGGCAAAGCTGGAACTTGTTGTCAATCTCAATATATTGAGTATTTTGTCCGAAATGCATCGTATTTCTATCGGTGGAAAACAGCTATGAAAAACAGCTATATAAATTATTCCATAATGAGTTAACAGCTTACTGAGTTCCAAGGGAGGAATAATTTCTTCTCATTTCTAATCTTCCAAAGAAGGTAATCTACCAAACTAAGTGACCATTCAAATTCCTTAGAAAAGAAAACACCATAAATTGACTCTTTAGCTCAAGACATGTAATAACTCTTGAGTTTCACGAAAAAGGGTGCTCAAGAAATGAACCCTTAATAAATCACTTGGCCTTGAGAGTTTAACTAGTGATGTTTATATACACTTTTAGAGTTACATTGAAGATTTATTATTGCTGAACTACATGTTGGGAAGGAATTATCTCCATATTTGCTTTTGTTACATTGATTGTCTTCCTCTTTTGCTTTCAGCACAATGCATTACATTTGAACATTAAACCTGAAGAAAAATAGATGAATTTCCACAAAACTAAGTCAAACTAACCTCACCAAATTGATAAAAATGTCAGACCTCCATGGAAAGTTCTACTAACCTCAACATTCACTCATAAATATTCAACAGGTTTGCGGATTCCTGTTTGATGAAAAGGACTGCTCTTGTAACATATCGACAAACATCTGTTACATGATATGACTATAATTCTAACAAAACAAATGGTGCGGTTATACTGCAGATTTGACACCAATAGCATTTTGGAGCAATATGAGCAGACAGTATCGAATTATACTCTCCTGCTCACTGGCCTCCAACTGCTGTTGACATTTCTTCTGTCAGCAAAGAGCTGATGGGATAGGCCATTCTTTCTTACTGTTAAAAACCCAAATGTGATCCAGTAGACTACCTGGACTCTTTTCAAGTTGGTTTCTATTTTGTGCAGCCATACCAGATCTGTTGTGTGAAAACTACCTCCTGCAGATGGTCTCAATGGTATAGTGGTAACTGTAAAGGTGAGTGCACTATACATCATGCACAGCAATTATTTTTTGAGGAGTTCAAGGCCATTCTCCCCACCCCACCCCAAAGAAAAATTTGATTATTGATACTTTATCTGGTGTATTTCCCAGCATTTTAGGAGTTGACTTTTTATATATACGTAAATATATTTTCTGATGTATATACTAATTATTATGAGAGAAAATACACCACAAAGCTGGACAGAAAACAGTTGTATTGGTGAATCATATACATTGTGGTAATCTATTATTACAAGAATAATATACTTATTTCTTGGCCCTTGTTTCTTAGTATGCCATTATTCTTTTTGAGCCTGGAAATTACTTTTGCTGATATAAGTATGATATTCCCCTGTGTGCTATTTTAATGTAGGAATTAAGCTGAGGGGTGTGGTATAAATCAGAAAATGTTACAATGAACGGTGTGAGATATATCAGAGACTGTTACAGTTAGGGTTGTGGGTAATATCAGAGAGAGTTAAAGTAAGTCCTGCGGGGTGAGTCAGAAACTCTTACAGAGCGATGTGCTTCACAAAGTGTATCTTGAACAGTACGGGGTATGTCAGACAATGTTAAGTGAGGGGTGGGGGGTATATCAGAATGTTTTACAGTGATCAGTGTTGAGTCAGTGGTTTAGTGGCAATTGTAGAAATGGGTGTACTATATAGCCTGCATGGGTTTTATTTTTTTAAGGGATACAGAACTGTAACCTTCCACACCTCCCAAAAAATATTGATACTGTACTTGGTGTATTTTCCAGCATTTTGACAATAGATTTTTTTATGTATATGAAATATTCTGATTATGTATACTAATCGATAGATGACACTATACCTCATTAAGCAGAAAACAATTATAATGGTGGAATCATGTATTATTTGTTTCTTGCCATACCACTATACCTTTTCATGCCTAGAAATTACTGGTGGTGATATCAACAAGAACAACAACAACTTGTGTTTATATGGTGTTTTTAACAGTCCCAGGAGCTTCATAGGAGCACCACCAGACAAAATTGGACACCGAGCCACATCAGGCGATATTAAGACAGCTTGCTCAAAGAGGCAGGTTTTAAGGAGCATCTTAAAGGAGGAGATAGAAGTGGAAAGGCCAAGAGGTTTGGGGAGGGAATTCCAGAGCTTAGGGCCTAGGCAGCTGAAGGCACGGCCACCAGTGGTGGAATGATTAAAATTGGGGATGCACAAGAGGCCAGAATTGGAGGAGTGCAGAGATCTCCGAGAGTTGTGGGGCTGGAAGAGGTTCAGTGATAGGGAGTGGCGAGGTCATAGAGGGATTTGAACACAAGGATAAGAATTTTGAATTTGAAGCATTGCTGGATCAGGACCCAATTTAGGTCAGCGAGCACAGGGGTAATGGCTAAACGGGACATGGTGCGAGTTATGTTAAGAGGCAACAGAGTTTTGGATGAGCTCAAATTTACAGGAGGGTGGAAGATGGGAGGCCAGCCAGGAAAGCATTGGAATAGTTGAATCTGGAGGTAACAAATGCATGGATGAGGGTTTCAGCAGCAGATGAGCTGAGGTTGGAGCGGAGACGGATGATATTACGGAGGTGGAAGTATGCAGTCTTGTTGATGGCGAGGATATGGGGTCGGAAGGCCAGCTTAGGGTCAAATAGGACAGCGAGGTTGTGAACAGTCTGGTTCAGCCTGAGACTGTGGCCAGGGAAGGAGTTGGAATCGATGCCTTGGGAACGGAGTTTGTGGCAGGGGTCAGAGACAATGGCTTCGGTCTTCCCAATATTTATTTGGAGGAAACTTCTGCTCATCCAGTACTGGATGTCGGACAAGCTCCTTCATTAGCAGGAATACACACTCTCACATGTATGATGAATTCCAATTTAGCTAAAAGTTAGTCATTAATACATATGCATTTTAAAAGATATATGGAGTGAACTGAAGAATAACAGAGGCACTAAAACAAGTCTAGCCAGAAGTTTGTCCCAGAGTGATGTGTATATGTGATAGCACACAGAAAGTGGGGCTCATTTAAACTGTTAAAGGTTTACTTTTTAGTTTGTATCACCTATAGAAAGTAAAGGGTATCTTAAATAATCAACGTTTCCTCAAGGATATTGAAATAAATCAGTTGCATTAAAAACAGGACAGAAACAGAAAAAGGACATTGAGACAGACAGGGAGGGATAAATAAAAACGAATTAGAATCAACGGAATACATAATAATCTTCTTTTAAAAATTGAAGATTCTTGTAATTCGAGACTAAGGATTCCCAATAACATGATGAAGGGTGGCACTAATCACATAGTGTGCAGCTCGAAATAGTTTCTTCAAGAGGAACACTGTATATTTTTCCGCTATACAAAAGAAGGAATGTTCATTCCCGACTTTTGTCTGCACGATGCTCATGTAAACATCACGGAAATCTGATCAATGCATTTGATGCTTTAACCAGAATGGGCATCTTTCGTTAACAATGGCGGCTCTTAACATGATCAAGTTGGTGCCCGTACAGGCCCAACAATATAGTAAAAAATTTGCTAAATAGCTCCCTCGTCCAATATGTGCGTTTAGTAACTTGTCTATCTTCGAAGTCCCTTCTGCAAGTCAATAAGGAATGGTCGAACAATTGCACATGCAGTATACACACTAACAAACGAAAAACATACAGCAGAACTGATGGCGCTGTGACCGTGATAGATGGCGCTCCCGAGCAGGATGCGTTGGGTCATTGGACAGTAGGAGTTTCAGTGGAACTGAACACGAGAGGTCAGCAAATGTGTTTCATGGGAAAGTACATTAGACTTCTTTTCGGATCAGACATTTCAATTTATTTAGGTAAATTATAACACAGAATAAATCGCACTCTCCTAATAGATTAGGATCTAAACATTAACACATGGCGTTCGATAAATCTTAATATAGACCGTATTAACTTGTTTTATCAAAACGATACGTCAAATCGTGCAGTTTCGAACTCCCAATGAAATACCATTGAGACTTAAAAATAGCAATTAAAATTGCTCAATGATTGGATCTTTAAAAATCACATTATATGAATTAGTCCACTAGACACTGTCATGTAGAATCTTTTCAAATACTTGTATTCGTTCCAAACCATTATGTAATCTTAACACAAGACTGAATTCAAAGATGAGTTTCTCTTTGATTTTGCAGAAACAGAGGAATACGTTCTTTTCAGTTCAGCGCACAATGTAGTGGATTCCATTCGTTCAGGCAAACAGTGAATGAGGTTCACGTACTTTCTCATGAAGAAAAATACTTACCAAGCACCGGTAAAACCATAAATAACGTGATTTTACCAGAACAAACGCAAAATGACAAAACAATTCTTCACATCTTACATCAATCAAGTACTAAAACGCAGAGAAGTAGGTAAGAGAGCACAACCCGAAGCTCACTCAAACAATTCTCTGCTAACATACCATATTTTAAAATACGACTTTTTGAAAAGCACTTCCTCACAGTTGTTTTCTCTCTCTCTGGTGTTGAGCCTTTTGCTTAATGCCAAATGAAACATGAAAAGAACAATATTTATGTTAACTTTGTATGAACCAGCTTCTATTAATCTTATAGTCTAGCATATAATGAATGATGATGTTATGGGGAGCTGTGGTTCTTTTTCTTTCGAAAGAAAATCTGTCAACTTTCTCCTGACAACGTCTCTTATTTCGTACTTTTAATGCCGACCTTTTATGCCGCGAAGCTCATTCCGCCTAATGTTACGCCGTGACCGTTTTTCCAGTTTATACTTAGATTTCTGTTGGTTTTTGTACAGCTTTGGAGTTTTTTGTTGCATTTAACATGTCCGTTCTCACACAACTTTATCTTTCAGTACAAACTAATAAAAATGTCTACTGTGCAAAGCTGCTTATATATTTATTTCTACCAAGTACTTTTTCCACACAATTAACATACAGTTTAAATGTTTCTTCATTTGTCTGCTATAATTAGCAATGCCCTTGTTTGAAACAGCCTCTCTTATTTCATTGACCTGTGTTTCCTGGATCTCCCTTTGTGCTCGAGGTCAGGTAGCACTGCATTTATAAACGAGATCGCACAAGTCTACACCTGGATAACAACACTATAATCAATCCAACAGACTGTATTGTAACAGGAGCTGTTTTAGTCAAAAATATGACATTTGTGTTTCGTTTATGTAGCACAAATAAAAATCAGTATAGGTTATTCCCATAATGATTTCGTACATGTATCGCCCATTTTCCTTACCAATTCCGTTTACATTTATTCGTGTTGAAGAAAAGTAAAGGCCAACTAGTTAAAAGCAGAAACAATTTTCAACAGGTTGGTCTTCACAAGATTTAAGGCGACATACATGACAAGGAATTATGCTATTGGCAGCAATTACAGCGATTTGCCTTACAGAATACACTTGCACAGGGTCGAAAGCCGCTCTCATGTTAGCTCATAACTCACTTTCTGCGATTCTCCCGTTAGTTAATAACCCCTGCTTATTGGTAGAAGACGATGGTGTATTTCTTTTTATCGACATTTTTTTGTGAAATTACTAAACGTGGGTAAAGGGTCGCAAACTATGTAAGACGAATTTCTGTGGCGTTAGACACAGTACTCGGGCCGTTTGCGATATCTCTCTAAATGACTATTGCGGATAATTTCGCTGCCCTGCACCGCACAGTTCCTGTTATTTGCCACCGAGGTTAGGCATAGTTGCAAAAAGTTCTGATTGCCTCTCTCTTTCTGAATCTGTACGTTAAATGTAAATGTTGAACGTGCTCCAACAAAGTTTGCTATGGAAATTCACAAAGTGAGAAAATTAATTAAAATTGAAGTATGGAAAGGAAACGGTTACCTAGTGTGTTATGGTAAATCCCCCTTGGGACGTTTCTTTGCTTTATATATTGCACAAACTCCATAGAAAAAAATGAAAAGCGCGACAGTCGGTTTTAATAGACCTCCAACCTAGTTACAAAATCCATTTCATTTCAGGCAAGCTTCAAAGGTGACGGCGGCAATTAGGAATGCGCAATGTTTGTATTCGCCACAGTTTCTCCGGGGACCTTAAAACTTTATTGTTAAAAGAAAAATGTTTCTTTCTGAGCAAATTGCAGCCGAGAAAGGAAACCTAAACGTTTGGTTCCATCGCTGCAATTCGCCGCCGGCCACTCATTAAAATACTCCTGGTTTGGGTTAAATCGATGAAACAATTCCTGCATTTATCATTACATCCTGTTAAAGTTTACAGTCAATGAATTATATTTCCTCACATGGATTTGGAGAAATATTCTAAACCACCTCTCTTTTACACAGCGTTTATTTTGGGTTTTTTTTAATAAAAAGCTAAAAGTGCACGGCCTGGATAAAGAAACCTTATGATAATAAGACTATATATATATATAAAGAACACTGAACTCATAGAGAGAGAGCTGAGCGCACTGTCCATTACTTATTTATCGCACTGCGCCGTTCGATACTCTGAAGGAGGAATGTGATAAGATTTTCTAATTCCGTGGTGACGTTTGGAGCCATGTGATCTCTGCTGTAATATAAGGCTCCAGAAAGACCCGCCCTCGCTCCTTTGCTTACAATTTGTGTTTGAGTTCTCGCCTTTTTGGTGATTTTTACATTCCCTAAGAAAGGCTGAAAGAGGATCTATTTCAGTTTATTCGAGACCCGGTTGATCTTTGGAGCCGAGGCTATAAAGGAATTGAGAAAGTTGGCAGGAGGGACAATTTCCTGTTTCAGTTGCCTTTTTTTGCATGGATTCCTTATGTGGGAAGCTGGTAGTAGGTTGCTGAGAATCGCCCCAGAGCCTCACAGATCAGCTCTTGAGCCCCTGGATCTGTTTGTATTATGACTCTGAGCTCTGAAATGTCCGATGCGTCCATCGTTTCAGAAGAGACCGACATAGATGTGGTGGGAGACGGAGCGGAAGGAGAGGAAGAGGAGGCCCAGGGGGGCAGCTCTTTTGGGGAAGTGGTGAGCCAAATGCACTCTGAGATCCTAACGCCCCGATCGCCTTCCTGTGTGGACAGCTCATCGAACCGGGACCCTTACAAACCAGCCAGCAAAAACCCTCTGGTAAAACCTCCTTACTCTTACATAGCCTTAATCACAATGGCAATCCTCCAAAGTCCAAAAAAGAGACTGACTCTGAGTGAGATCTGTGAATTTATCAGTAATAGGTTCCCCTATTACAGAGAGAAGTTCCCCGCCTGGCAAAATTCCATCAGGCACAATTTGTCCTTAAACGACTGTTTCGTAAAAATTCCCAGGGAGCCTGGTAATCCGGGCAAAGGCAACTACTGGACTCTGGATCCCGAATCTGCAGATATGTTTGACAATGGCAGCTTTTTACGGAGAAGAAAACGATTCAAAAGACAGCAATCGGCGGATCTGCTCCGGGAGCACGGTAATTATATTCCTGCTTATGGTTACGGACCTTACGGCTGTGGATACGGGCTTCAGATCCAAGCTTACCACCCTCATTCTGCCGTTTTTGCCTTTCAGCATCCTCCAAGGCAGGCCCATTCCATCCCCCCGCCGTCCATGCTGCCCGCAAACGAACTAGCCAGGAATTCTTTCTACCCGCAGCTTAGCCCTACTCTCCCCTCAGTGCAATCTGTCAAACACAACTCAGCCATATCAAGGTCCCCTTTCTCCATAGAAAATATCATAGGGGGCAACGCCAGTCCAGCCAGCTGCTCATCCCAGTCTCCAGCCGTTCCTCTATTATCATCAGTACCTTCCTCTTCATCGGCTCTGCCAAGTCTACACCAAGAGACTGTGATACAAAATGCAGGGAACTTTAATGGTAGGATTCCAAATGTTAACGGCTGTTAATAAAATATAATGCACGCCTATCTGAAGGTAGGATTATTTTTGTACATTTCCTATATGTCAACAGAATTACGGACAGTCAAGAGTTCAGCAGACTTAATCTTGTATATATATTTATGTACATTTCCAAAGACTTGGGTTGGATTGCAGACATATCTGTAAAGCGTTATGTGAAGGAAATAAACATGTTAACTGGGTACTGTTTCTAAACCTTCGTGATGGTGTGTGTCGGGCATCTCAGGTGTAGAAATTCAACTTGACGCAGAAAATTAAATAGTCCATTGAAGGCAATACAAAGCAAATCTGTTTTTGAACGACATGAGGCCATCTAATGGTTTATCGACCGCTCACTATGTACAGTGTAAGAACCTTCTCTTTAAAGAATGTAATGGGGAAATAAAAACAGAACAGATTTTTAAAGCTGTGAAACAGAAGATTCTGAAACGCCTATTCAGCTGATATTTTTAACCTGTGTTTTGTATATGGATATTACGTTTTATAGACTCTGTACCTCTCTAAGGCAAAAATTGTTTAAGAAATGGATACTGGCGAACATTCCTGTATTATTTTAATGCAATATTTTCACACTTTTCTTAAAAAATAAAATCTATAATTTAAAATATTTCTCGGTGTGTTTGCTTGAATTCATTAGTAAGAAAGGTAAATTTCAGTGTCGGCATATTGGATTATCTGATATTTGAAATGCGATGCTGTTTAAATGTAACGAGATTTTAGCGGGTAAGAATGATTTCTTAAATATTTAAGCTATATTTCCCTAGTACAATTAAATTGCAGCATAGATTGGTAATACAGTCTGTAACAAAAATAGCTTATCATTAAAATGTGCATTTCCAAATCGAACTGATAGGCCTCTGAAATGCAAAAGAAGTTATCAATAATATTGTATGAAATAATATAGTTTGGGGAATGTAAAACTTTTGTTTGTCTTGTACACAATGCACTGTTTTACTTGGAGGGCCCATACAGAATGATGAAAAATTGTGAAAGCGAAAAGAACATTTTGATATTTTAAGAACATGCTAAATGCTGGACAATTATATAGGAAACACATTTCATTTCAGTTTGAACGTATACTTTGGTTATTACCTATTTCAAGTTCGAGGTTATACTCTTGTGCCTCTTATATTACTGTCTGAACCTAAAGTACCAGACATGAATATAATCCCATTACTTTATTTAAGCTAAAAAGAGCTAAGGAACCAGTTATTGTGCTCGGAGTTTGCTGCACCATTTTGAGACTCTTTTTGTGTTTCAAAGTGCCAATACTCAAGAAAGAAACCCCTGTCTACTTGACGAGCAGAGCCAGTTTTACCAACTCTCTGTTGGGCGGTGATAGCGAGATGCCATTGCCCCTAACTTGAATGAATGTTAATGCACCTAATTTCAACAACCCCGTGTGCGCATTGTGTACTTCATTTAATGCAAGATTTTGGAAACTGTTATAACCTCTACAATTTCGTGCTCTATGATATAAGGTTCACATACATCAAACGATTTTATTGAATCGTTGTTCCAAGTGGTGACTTCAAGAAATAAATGAAAGCAAAACTAACAAAATGTTAAAAGCATCGAGGTAAGAATTGAAACGGGACGGAAATAAGTTTTTCCCCAGTCTGCTCTGCTAGAATCTTGACTGATCGCTCAGTAAATATGCACTGGCATTTAGTCTAATTATGACATACCCAGCAACATTGATTTTAGAACTGCATAATCATTTGGCCTAAAAATGATTTGGCCTACATAGTAATGTGTTGTGCTTTTCACTATTATTTGAAATATAACATTTAGTAGACTTGTTATAGAAATATTTTAGACAAGGAAACCATGCGGTATAATTATATTGAATAACCTTCCAAACAAAGTATCTGCATTTAAAACACATAATTTGTAGCAAGTAAAAATAATCATTTCGACATTTAGCAAGAGCTGATCAGCTAGACCCGGCAATACCCTGAGTCCACTGCTAAAGTTCTGACTGGACGAAATCTGGGATTATTAACCTGATTTGAGTAAATTGGTTCTATTGCGTGCTAAAAATACTAATAATCTTCAGGGATTTCTATTCACACATTCAATTAAGTGGAGTACGTAGTCGATTATTACAGAGTTTGTTTAGCAGGAATATAATTTATGACCTTAAACGTAGATTTAATTTAATAATAGATTCAGATATTGCCGCGTGATTTTCCCTCCACCTGCAATATTAAAGTACGGGGTGGAGGGGGGTGGGGGGGACAGGTTGATAACACTAAGCGTCAATATAAATAGTCGAAATAATAACAAACGGGCAGCTCCGTCCACTGAAAGTGACAAACCCCAGTGAAATGTAGTGAAACAGATCGAGGTCATCAGGCAAGGAGAAAGTAGAACCAATCAATAAATGCATAATTCAACGCTATATTATTTCACATTCAAATAACTTGCGACGAGTAATATCTGGATTTCATTTCACACAAGAAACATGACGAAATCAGTTTTCATTACAGTTAATGTACTACAAAAAGTTAACAGTCGTTACTTTATAGCCAGCAAGAATGAGCAGATGCACTATGTGCAAGTAAATCCAAAGTCGTGAACGGTTGTATGAAGAGTGGAATTGTAGAAGACAATCGTGACAGCCTTTCTATTTAGTACATTGCAGGTGTGACAACAAAGAACGTCAATATTTCTTGCAAAGGGATTTCCTTTAGCTTGTCAATAACTCACCTACTCTTTGAAGCACAATGGGGCTGTTTGTAGTAATTGTTTTACACTTTGGAGGACAAGTCTCAACAAATAGGCAATTGCTATAAAAGCAGAGAAATCAGCACTGCTATCTTCCCAACAACCAGAAGTACAATTAGCGCGTTAGGTTGCTGAGGCTTTATACTTGCACTTTGGAAATCTGTAGAGTTCTGCTTCTCAAGCCCCATTTGGGGGGTTTAGAATAAGTGCCAGGAGCTGGAAGTAAATTGATTTAAACCGCCATTATAGACAAATCACACCACGGTTCACTCACGACATGAAACAGAATGACTAGGGGCACGGAAAGATTACAAAAAGATAAATTAGGCTATTGGCGCTATTAGTAGGTTGAAACTATCCTGACGGTTTACTAAATACACATGCATATCTTGTAATTAGACTTCCGTAGAAAATTGTAAGCTATCTTCTGAGCTTTTTGCAACTTTTTTTTTCGGAAACTTTTTGCAACTTGAGCTCTTACTCGTGCTATTGTGCGCGTGTGTGTGCTGGGGAGAGATGGAGGAAGACATTAATTTCAACAGCGCATAGCAATAGTTAAGGTCGCCTTCTTCCATAGTTCCAATAAATATCATTAATGCGGCCCTGTGCCAAGAATAAAGTTGGACAAGATTTGGAAAAGGGGAAGTCCACGCCTTTTGTGAGGTTCGTTAAAAATCAAAACTAAATACAAACATTTGTGTCAGAATCATTTCTTGCCGCACCAAGAGTCGCAAGAGCTTCGGTATCTGCCTTTCAGGTTCTCTATCTGTTGTGTCTGCCTACTCGTCCACTTGGTCCTTCCTTCCATGTTATAACAACGCAGAAATATCAGAAAGCCGAACGCGCTTTACGCTCAGTGTGACGTTTTATGAAGCACCCTTGGATTTCCGTTTAATGTGCTCTAATGTTAAAATATTGCAGATACTTTTATAACAACAATCATCATTTCCAGTATTGCACTCCCTCTTGCTGTAAACCAGGAGCTGTGAGCTGGAAGTCGAACATCATTTGCTTACGGTTCTTTAAAAGTACAAGACATTATTTAATCGTACCATCCATCTAGATATTTATTTACCCATGTATATATCTATGCATACACAGAATGTATACAATTCGCAAAATAGATAAGAAAAATAAAATCCATGTTACTACATTACCATTTTAACCTGTAGGCCCAAGGCATCTGTAATACATTTCTGAAGCAATAATCAATCAGACACTACTTTTGCTGCGGGTATTTAGCATAAACTGAATTAATTAAAAGTCACTAGTGGTGAAACTCATGTTACTGAGTCACTGTAACAAATTACAAAGCCAAATATTTAATTCGTTTTACATCACTTACTGCTGTAAGAAACGGAGGAAACATATATTGATTTATGTTTTAGTCGGTTGGCCATGTGCTATGTCGTTTAGATTCCTTGATGCCTACAGAATGGCCCAGAACGACTGTAAATTCCCTTTAAAAATCATAGAACATCTTAAAACACCATGGTGGGAAAGGAATATAAAAAACAATAGTCTCCATTTAATTTGTAAAGATCACTTCAAACGTTTTTCACACCGTGTAAACATGTTTCAAAATGGTCAGGCCGATGTGCATAAAACGAGTAGGGGTTTTAAATCAATGCAGCGATTGTATTGTTAGAATATATGTTCATTGAAAGCTTGGTGAGCTTTGTTTTATATTTGAAATTAACTTTGTATCCACTTGCAAAGATTCACGTAGATCAATGTGGTTAGTGCTGGCCATGTTTCACTCAGCTGTAAGGAAACAAAGCAACAAAATAGTGACTGCAGACTGACCAAAACTACAGCCGTGTTCAAAACCTAGTGTCAGCTTGAAAGAGGGATATTACACTTGAGTTAGAGATCCCATTAGTCCAGGCGCGCTGGGATGTGTTTCCACTTATTTTCTTGCCTGTGAAAAATGTAAGGGTAATATAGGGGTACATGACATGATTAACGAAGGACATGAGGAACAAATTGCATTTGCGTGCGGTGGGTCAGAACACACTTCCACCTGTACTAATACGGCTCACTCTAACTTCCATCTTACATCTCATCCTCTGTGCAGCTGCAGGTTACAGGGCGAGCGGGAAAATATAGATAACATTAAATTTAAAAAGACAAAATTCAAATTAAGTGAACAACCCACACTTCAGGGAGAATGGGCTTTTAGTGATGACCCCAAAGACTCCATTAGAATCACACTTTTCCAAGAGACCACTCCATCTGACAATGCTTAACCTAGTTTATTCAATTTGGTTCAATTCTGTTTGAATTTTCAATAATTACCCTCATCCCCGTGTGTAGTCTCTAATGAATGTTACACATCTAAGGGTCAATTCAATAATAACGAGGGCCTGTTCCATTTTAGAATACGTGGCGTGATTTACTGTGTTGATCGACTTTGCTGGTTATGTGCTCGTTCTTTATCATTTTTGCCTGCACTTTCGCACCGACGTTTTTAGCAGTATCTTCTTATTTGAACACGTCCCATGACGGCTCAAACCGTGCAAAGGTCTTGATTTAAAGTCATTTCCCTCCCCATTATTAAGCTAGGTCCGCGAATCGTTTACAGAAGGGTTTAAGAGCAACTGTGAATGTTGTGGATTGTGAAAAATGTTGCCTGTGCTTTAAAAGTTTTCGGCAAGCAGAATAAATGAAGAAAATGAAAATCTGGCTTCACACTGAATGAAACATAAAACAGGCAAGCACTGGAACTATATCTATACTGAATTTTCACAGGCCACAAGAGGACACTAGTCCCATCTGGGTCGGGACTACACGCAGTTGACTTCAGGACAAGAGAATGAGGAAATCCTGATCAGATTTAAGACAATCACTTGATCAGATCGTGAGAAAACAGATATTTCTAAAAAATTATATCACTTTAAAATCATTGCACATTTCTTTCTAGCCAATTCTATATTTTAATGTTTGTTCCGAGAAGGTTTAACATTTTGCGAATATATAACCAAGCAGATCAAAATTAAAAGATGAGGTGCATTGCTTTCTGGGGACTGCACTGGGAGAACGCGATGGTGAAATGTAACATTTATAGCCGTACATCAGCTAACTTAAAATAGATAGACTGGACAATGGCACTCAGCAGCTTTGTAATACATTGCGTGACAGGGCTCACGCTATCTCAAGATGTCTTCTTTGTTTTCCTTGCTTGGCAGAGCTTTTTGAATAAATAGCGGTGGATGATTACATTATCCATAAGCCACACAAGGAATTTTAAGCGACAAAAGGTAGTTGCAACCGAAAATAAGAAACTGGAGATACAGTTGCCTATAAAAACACGCGGTTTCCATCTCTATAAAATCTCGTTTATCCACACATGCCTGTAGAAAGACACGTGTCTTCAGATTAATAGTTTACGGTTCGAAATAAACATATGACCTTGGCTGGATAAGTTACAAGCGTAGAACTTTGTATCAATCAGTTTCACTGCTAGGTCTGTGTACAAACTCAAATGAACATTCTTTATTAAACTGTCATTATGAACTTCTCCACTTAAGTAAAATATTTATTCTTTTATTTTATACACAGAGCAAGATATACCCCCTAGCGGACAAGCAAACCTGAAATATGAAGTGATTTAAGGGGGAAAATACAAAATAATGAATCAATTAGGACAGAATACAACAGCAATTGGTGTAGGTTAGAATGTGTTTTGGTAACTGGGTTTGACCTTATAACTATAAACATCAAAACAAAGGCAAATTGAATTGGATTTAAAGGCTTCTTTTGTTACAATGTTGGAAAGGTACTAAGCTGTTTCAATTGTCAAATAATGTTAAAGATTTCTGGGCTTTTGTAGGTGCAGCACAATAAGAGTATTCAAAATGCACCTGCATTACTGACAAACTTTTGTCAGCATTAACACTTAGGTTGTTTATAGCTATCCCCCTTTGAGATACACAAGGCCCACTTATCTGCTCAGATAGCCTATGTTTGTCTTGCTGTATTAACCACATCACTTTCCCTTGTTACTTCTTCCCCCCAGAGCGTACTTTATTTAGATAAAATCTCCAGTGCTGTGGAGCCTCATGTTTGCTTAAATGCGTTCGGTGTAACTGGGCTATATATAGGTGAAGGGACTAACTTTTGAAATGCCTTATTTTATCACTTATTGCTTAGGCTCTTTCAGTGAAAGAATGTTAATCTATTGTCTGGATACTTGCCCTGACTTTATTAACAATCTTTAAACAGGCGGTTTTTGTGTGTAATCAATCAGAAAACAAACGGATTAGTAGGCGCATTCAATCGAGGCCACGTTTTCCAAAAAAAACTTCAAACTTTTCAATATTCTTATATGACAAAGCATGTGCTCGTTACTACGTTACGGAGTATTCCCAACGAAAATGGTGAGATTCTTTATATAATAATTTAAAATGACAATATTACTCTGTAATCTAATAAAATGTTAGATTCCATTTCATTGTTTTAAAGGGATGGCTGATGAAACTCTAAAAGGGCAGTTCGTGCTAACCTATCTAATTTAACCTAAAAACCACACAACGTCAGCCCCTATACAACACGCCTTTGGAAAATAATTTGACGTCCTTAAAAGTTTAATATAGTTTTTTAAATTCTCCCTTTCATTTTATATGGAGTTTACAACATAATGTCCAAGATTCTGTAAACAAGATGGAGTCTGACTGTAGACTTCATGACATTTTCTTCGCTTATTTTCCTTTGAAATGCTTTGAACTTCGTGACAAGCGGAGAAAGCGAATGCTGCCCGCATGTAATGTTTAACCGTATTAATGCAGTCTGTAGAAAGTCACTAAAGGCCACGGTCTCCTTCTTCAAGACTACACATGTCTGGAAGGCGTCTGACAGTATTTGTGTTACAATCAGCAGTCGCACCTTTGTTTAGGTCTGTGGATCATGTATCTGATTATATTACACGGTGTACAGTAATGTGCAAATCGGGAAAGTAATGTGTGCCCGTGTGTGTGTGTAAACGTTGCGTGACAAAACGTTGATATCCTAGGAAGTGAGGCAGAGCGCGATGCTGACGCACTGCTTAAACCTATTTGATACTGAAGATCCTTTTTTTGTTGGCAAAGGTCAATTTAGACCAACCAAGGCATGATATACAAGTCATCGGAAATGAATCGATTCGCCTTTACGATCCACCAGAGACCTATTTTAAGATAACACTAGTAATCAACAAGTGTTGTTAGTGGAGAGTTTCCAACCACTTTATTTTTACTCAGTGATTTTTCATTGTTATATTTTGATTCAGTGTTGAAGTTATATGAAGTTACCCAAAGAGTGGCGAGAATGTGGAACTCGCCACCACAGGGAGTAGTTGAAGCGAATAGTATAGATGCATTTAAGGGGAGGCTAGACAAGCATATGAGGGAGAAGGGAATAGAGGGTTTTGCTGATAGATTTAGATGAGGAAAGAGGGGGGGGGGGGGCGGCTCCATTGGAGCATAAACGCCGGCATGGACTGGTTGGGCCGAAAGGCCTGTTTCTGTGCTGTATATCCTATGTAATCCTATATAATGCACCAGTAAAAGTGGTGATGGTGGGGAAGTGCCGCTTAATATGAAGGGCTGACTCTACAGGTTGGGTCGGGCGGCACTTGAGCCTTTTCGGTGGGGATGGGGACCGCCAGCGACCCGCCTTAGTTTTACCAAATATCTTCCAATCAAGTAGGACTTCACCTGTAGCACCCACAGTGCCAGGCACTTCATTCCGATAGTGCCAGAGTTCTCGATTTTTGAATTAAAGCGCCTGATGTTCAAGAAAAAAAGTGAAATGAAAATATATTTAAATAAATAGATAACGGTAAACTGTAAAAGAAAGTTTTAGATTATCGAGGTTCTAGAAGTCCTGGCCAATATAATAGCTCCCTCTTTTAATATTTTGATCTTCACCAGTGTAAATAATTCAGTAAACCTTCCATCGATGCTTGAGTATCCTGATCACGGACTGAATGAAGGCTGCCCGATACAGGATCTACCCATTTTTTAAAGTGTATATTTTATACTTAAAGCTGAGACAACACGGTGCTGCACAGCCGGTTTTATAGCTATGACAAGTAAAGGTAATTTTAATTACACCGAGTTACTTAAAAATAGATTCGCAATGGCAGGCCGGGTCCAAACGTGTAAAATTTGATTGCATTCTCAATACGCTACACGGACCTCATCAATCCAATGGCGGCACGTTAAAAGGATGGGGTTTGCAGCCCTGGTTTGTGGAGTTTTGAATTACTGTCTAATTAGACCAACACAAGGATACTGTCTCTTTAAACGGGTGCGGTTCCCATCTGCTGTGCTCTGTGTGTGACTGCTGTTTGTTTTGTTGTCAGTTGACCTGATGGTGACAGTGTGGGTGTGGGGTGACCTACCCTATAAGCCCAGCCAAATACAAGACTTCACTCTGTTTTTACACCTGCACCTACTAACGCACTCCCTTTATAATTTATTGACCAATTAAAAGCTTAACTCCCAGTAAACCACACGCAGAGGGTCATTTTATTGGGCTCTTGGGAGTCCCCGCTATTCAGATGTGTTCTAATTTTTAGCGCACAGTATAACAACATTTTCCATTTCGTGCGAATTTTACAATTAACACCAAGGACTTTTTGTAATACAATTCTAGTCTGAGCAATAATACATTACTATTCCCAATGCATAGCAGAATTTCATAAAAATCGGGTATAACTGCTTTATAATGACGGAAAGAAATTCGATGTGTCCCATCTTTAAAAGAAGAATGCGCTTTTACTTGTTCTTTGCTCCCGACAATTATAGCAAATTGCTGTTCCCTAAGCAGAATGTTTTCCACAATAAACCAAATCACTTCCCCCTCTTAGAAGTCCGGCTCCACTTTATTCAAAAATTACAAAGTTCAAAAAGTTGTAACAATATTCTTTACTGTAATTTTGTGGAACTAAAGTGTAATTACATCCCTTGTACCTTGTCGACAGGATAAAACGGTTGAAAACACTTTTTATTTGAATGTGCATGCATTCCGTAGACTCCATCTGAACCATCGGTGTCCGTAATAACGTAAGAGATATTGAATCATCTCAAAGACTTGTGAAAGGTATTGCGAGGGGACCATTGTCAGCACCAAATCGAGAAATGCAATTATGTTTATTTCCAGGATTGCGCGTATAGAGCCTTTTTGGCCCAAATGTAAATCATCTATTTGTGGTATATTACTTGTACTTTTGCACCTATACTGGAGTATCAGTTCAATGCTTCATCGAACAATACGATGGGCGGATGAACAACGAATGTGTCATGCAGCATCTTTTCATTAATATGCCATTCTCCGAGCATTACACCAAAGATTTTTTGGAGAAGACAAATCTTTAAAGAGTGAGATAGCCTCTCGTGCCTCCTCCGCTCTCTTGCTGTCGGAGAGAATGAGCATTTATCCAGTACTGATTGGCAGCATAAAGCATCTTGATAAGAAGGTATCCTTCCCAAGCAGCTCTCAACCCGGCTCCCTAATTAGAGTAATTAGAAGAAATTTGGAGTGTTGCTGTGCCTATAGATTGTTGGTATTACGTTGGCTTGGAGTTTGTACAATGGGGCCTGAATACACGCCATGGGTGGTGGAAAATCTTTATATCTGTCATTCACTCATTGTAACAGTTGCTACACTTATCTACTGTCACTGAAAAGGGCTCCGATTTACTCTCTATTTAAAAGTTTGGGAACTAATCCCACCCGGGATACTCATCCGAGCAGAGAATCTTCATCTGGTTTTCAATTTATACTCAGCTCGCACAACCTCAAACAGCCCCACCTTGGCTGCTTCTTAATTCTTTCGTCAATCCTGCACAAGATATTTCGGGACATTTGGGGCTCGAAATAATCTCTGCACAGCTTGTTAGAATGTTTACGTCTATCTCGATCGATCGATCGGACTAGTTAAAATAATGTGAATATTAATCGAAAACGCCACATTATAAACCTTACCAGAATGTTAAAGTTCCGTATCATTTAGCATAGGCGGCAATTATATTGCAGCTACCAGTTTTATCTGCTATGAGTGGGCTGCAGTGTGTGGTTGGCTGACCCCGATTATACCCCGACTACCCTTCCTGTAGGTCCCACGCAAGTCAGTGACAAAGAAGCTCCACCCAAACTTGCTCGTAAGGTACTCAAAACTGCCCCCCCCCTCCCCACCTCATCATCCCCTTCACTCCCCACCCCACCCTCCCCTCCACTCCACTCCCCAGTTAGCCAAGTTTAATATTAAGAGATAGCAGTTGAGAGTGTGAACACTGTCGTAACATTACAAACAAGGACCATGAAATTATGCATGAGATCCCAGGGTACAAATGTTTGACGTGTCCCTCCGAAATTCCTGTGCTGCATTTTAGCGGAAGGTTCAACCATTTATTTCAAATAGGTTAAAGACTCCTATGATACCGAGGAAGGAGTTTCAGCTGCATGGATTAAGAGTTGGTATCTCGAGGCATAAATTCAAAGCCGTTGAAAAGCAAGTTTATAGAGAGCCCAGGACCCGAAACCAATTTGGATGAACAAAAACCTAACAGATAAAGAAGATCGCATAAAGAAGATTCATGTACACTAATTATACTTTCAGTAGTTCAAATAAGTTGATACAAACTGCAAAATAATTTCCATTCTGATGTATATATCGATTTCCCCGCCATTCAAATTTAGATTTCTAAAAGATAAAATGTCGCTTTGCATACTCTCGTGTGAGTCCCAATGCCAGTCTATCATAGAGATATAGATAGAGATATCATTGAATCATAGAATAGCACAACACAGAAGGAGGCCATTCGGCCCATCGAGTCTGCTCCGGCTCTTTCGAAGAGCAATCCAGTTAGTCCCACTCCCCCGCTCTTTCCCCATATCCCTGCAATTTTTTCTCCTTCAATATTTATCCAATTCCCTTTTGAAGGCTACTATTGAATCTGTAGCCACCATCCTATCAGGCAGTGCATTCCAAATCCTAACCACTAGTTTCATAAAAAAGTTTTTCCTCATGTCGCCTCTGGTTCTTTTGCCAATCACCTTAAATCTGTGCCCTCTCATTATCGACCCTTCAACCATTGGCACAGTTGCTCTTTATTTGTTGTATGTAAACACTTCAATGATTTTAAACACCTCTATCAAATCTCCTCTTAGCGTTCTCTGTTCTCAGGAGAACAACCCCAGTTTCTCCAGTCTATCAATATAACTGTAATCCCTCATTCCTGGAACCATTCTAGTAAATCTCTTCTGTACCCTCTCCAAAGCCTTCACGTCCTTCCTAAAGCATGGTGCCCAGAATTGGACACAAAACTCCAGCTGGGGCCAAACCAGTGTTTTATATTGGTTTAGCATAACTTCCAGGCTTTTGTACTCTATGCCTCTATTTATAAAAATGAGAAGTCGCACAACACCAGGTTATAGTCCAACAGATCTGTTGGACTATAACCTGGTGTTGTGCGACTTCTCATTTTTGTCCACCCCAGTCCAACGCCAGCATCTCCGCATCATGACCTCTATTTATAAAGCCCAGGATCCCATATGCTTTATTAACTGCTTTGTTAACCTGTCCTGCCACCTTCAAAGATAGATATAGATAGATAGAGATATAGATAGATATAGATAGAGGGACAGATAGAGGTATAGATAGAGTGATAAAGATAGATAGAAAGAGATATAGATAGAGATATAGATAGAGGTATATAGATAGTGGTATAGACAGATAGAGGTAGATATAAATAGATAGCGATATAGATAGATAGATAGATATACCTAGGTAGAGATATAAACAGACAAAGATATATAGAGATATAGATTGGTAGATAGATATAGATATAAATAGATCCTTAAGCTTGTATATCAAACGATTTGACCCATTGACTGCATTGTCTCGTCCTGTGACGGCATTACTCCTTTGAATTAACACCAGGCCAAAGATAATCAGTCAAAACTAAGCTCCATTAAGAAAGGGACAAATCAAAAGATTTTATTTGATACCGTTAAGCACAGTGGTCCAGATAGTTCGTCTGTATTTTCACCATGCAGCTTTTTCATTCATCCTTATTTCAAATCATTGTGCTCCATGTTTAACTCGTTAGTGTACTCCAGACACATTTTAATATTCTGTGCAGTATATTTTGTATATTAGCAATATATCGTATTTTATTTGCTTTACAATCACTCAGATACGACTTAAATTTACTCCATTTACTCTTGGTAAATATACATTGGGTGATTAAGTTTCTGCAATATGTGGTACAATTAGCCATATATACAAGAGAAATTAGACGTATCCTTGACATCAACTATATCTAATTTCACGTTTCCAATTATATTTCCAGACCTGTGCTGAGAGCCACCTTGTTGCAGTAGCGGTGTATAATCCGTCAATGAGAAATCGAGAAACTGAGTAAACCTCAAAGGTATTACGAAGGGGTAATTTGCAAGCAATCTTCATAAGGGACAGATTTCTAAACACGTTTGCACTGCACGCAAGAACTAGCTTAATCCTTACTCTGTTAATGTGTATAATACGCAGTGTTCTGATAATGCATTCTTTTTGGGACCATCGGTTGATTACAATAGGGATGGAGCACAATGCTTCAGAGCAGAATTTAAGAAAATAAAACTAATTAAAAAAGGTTATATAACGTATGCTTTGGTCTCGTTACTGCAAACGATTTTGCTTCCAAATTGTAAAACAATTTTCATTCTAATATGTGCCAAGCTGTTGATTTCCCTGTAATTGTGGTTTAGAACTTAATATAATATCCACATTATATCCCCCATGCGTCAAATACCAGCGCTATTCTGTAATGGTAAAGTCACTTCAGCACTGCTTTTAACTGTCATAAATGTCATTTTATTGAGACTTTAGCACACATTATAAAGTACAATCAAGGACAGACAGTGGATTTAAAGGCTATAATTAAATTCCGGGCTACAGACAAACTATTCCAGCTTTGCTCTCATGGTTTATGCTGACATCTAAATCCCTGTCTTAAATTCCAGCCTTATTACTTTATCCTAACTTTCCATAATGACACAGAGTATACACTCCTGGGAATTATATGATAGGATTATTCTGTGGCAATGATCGCTGATATCATAGTACTCAACTTCATCAATCAATATAATTCCAACGCTACTTTTAACTCTCACTGTTTCCAATTTATTGGGAGCACGGTATTTTTTTTAGAAGACACCAAGTTTCGGTTTCACTTTTCCCTCCCTAATTTCTTATTGGATTCAAAAGTTACATTTGCATATTTACTTTCTGACTCCATTATACATTTTGGTAAAATGGTGATTGCAGGGGAAGTACATTGTTGCATTCGAGTTTTTTTTGGCATGGCTGTGCATGCTTTGGGGACAATATGAGTTTGAGGGTTGAATCAATTTGTACCATGGTATAAATTCTAAATATATATATAAATTATAATATATAAATTACGATAATTTATTCTTGAATTCAGACGATGACCGTAAACCACTTCAGTTTCATATAAACCCTCAGTTACTGTAGCTCACTCTCAGCTGTCCACCCACAATTCTCTCTGTAATACATATTGGTCAGAGAATTCCCCTGTAGTCCATCAGAAATGATTAATAAACCAGCAGTAAAAATGTCACAATAAGTTTGATTTTTTTCTGTGAATCCCGCACTGCACTACATAGAGCTGACAGTTTACATCACAGTCACGGAATATACTAAAAAAGCAATCCATCTGCCAAAAATAGTTTAAAAAAATTCAAATATAGTTGCACTTAAAATTGTCAGGTACATTCCTTTTAAATAACATATAATAGGGAATAGTTTCAAGGCTGTAATGTTAGAATGGCATCAAGATGATGTCATGAAGTGCAAGAGTGTCACTGAACTCCTTGTATTTCAACTTACTGCTGTCCATTATTCTATATGTACATTGGCACTTTTTACTGTTTAACGACTGGTGACATAATGAGCTTAGTCTGAAATCATGTTACAGGTCATATTACGTTACTTAAAAGACAATAAATCCCTCTTTGCCTAGAATCTATATAACATTGTACTGAAAGCAAGAATACTGAAAGTCTTTTACATCTTTAATAAATTCTTCATGTTTATTTCAACCCATTTTGAGTTTTCTCCAGTAGTTATCAATATCAGTAAGCATTCTAAAAACAAATGTTTTTTCCAAAAAAAATCAGCATTTTCATAATTTTGACCTAATCATGTGAGTTTATGCCACTTTATCTTACCAGTATTATTTACTATTCCTATATAGGAACCATAGAGGAACTGAATCAAGACACCAGTGAAATCTGGAAAGGGAACCTGGTTTTATATTATTAATCCATGGAATATGATACAGTTTATTAAGACTTCTGGTCAACTAGCCAGATTTTTTAATTAATATTATTCCAGAATTGCATTTTAAGAATATTTGTCTTTGGTAATTTCTGATTATTTATGTTTACAAATTCATATACTTACTCTATATTGTTGCATATTTACATTTTTTTAGTGTATAAGAAATTAATTATGTTTACCTGATTTGATTATGATAATTCTATGGCAATAACTCATAAAATGAATGCAGCTGTCATATGAAGAGTTGGCATTATGACCTGAGAGATTAGACTTTTGTGCACCACTTTGTATGTAGAACATGTTAGACTGATGTTGTATTCATATGAAATCACATTTAATTGTGCATTTTTACTGAAGAACCACTTCCTATGGGGATTCAGTGGTCTTGTGAGTTGGGCACTGTCCTTTCACCTCTGGGACCTGAGTTCAAATCTGCCTCAGACTGATGAGATGAAAGATTCCTCTGTCTGTTGCTTGCAAGAATGCTGTGGGAAATGAGTTTAGGCAGTTTCAATCCTGTTTCTGGTGGGCATTAATCCATAGCACAAAATCCTTGTTTAGTATTAACTGGCACTCAATTAGCAATCTTTCTCAAAGACAACACTAAGATCCCTCATCAAAATTAACACAAAATTCACCCCCAAAAATAGAAAGCATGAGCAAGTAATTGAGCAAAACAAATCAGGAAAGTCCCAGGTTTGATCCTTGGTCTGTGCTGAGTTGACTGGTCCCAGCCAGTGTGGTGGGGTATTATAATTGTCCATGGAGAGGGAACATGGCTAGGGTTTCTGCTCCTGATTGCTATTCAGAAATCCATGCTGCAAAATGCATGTGTGTGGATTTCAGGTGAGAATATGAATGAGTTTGGTTGTGATGCCCTAAGTTTGAATAACCTGCTGATGTTTACTGTCAAGGCTCCCACATAAATAATGGTTATGTAGGTGACTGACTCTGTAGAGGCATACCCAGCAGTGGTTCAAACACCTCAAGTAAGGAAGAGAAGGGGAGACATTGGTGAGAAAATAAGTAAAGATGCTTGCTAAAGGATAGGGCAGTCAACATCTGCTATTTAATTTTGAGGCACAGCTGTTAACCACCTCTGGATGCAATACCTGGTGCTTGTAGCATCTGCTCTAGTTCATAGTGTGAATTGTCTGCTGGCTCCAACAGATGTACATTATAAATAGAGTCTTAGAAATGAATTTTCATCCCAGCTCATTGGTCCTTTTTTAAACTAGTGGGTAATGATGTGTTGGAGTAATTGTAGCAGCCAGAGGATAGGCACACATGACACAAGAAAAATCTCAGGCCTGAAGAAGAAAACTTTCTCTTTTGTCCTTTCTAGTCACATCTTCACTCCATCAAGCCTGTGCTAGGAAGTTATGGGCTTACAGAATGGTTGACCATGTCCAAATCAATTTCTATCTGAAATACATCAGAAAATATGTAGGTTTTGTATAGAGGAACTTATGGGCAGTTGTGGTTTATTTTGCAAACCTATCTAAAATTATTTTTAAATTATGCTTTTCTACAGATAGTTATTTGTTTTATTACCATTGTAAATGTCAGTTTCATGCAAAAGGACAATTTTGTATCCAGTTTGACTTCTTGCATGGTGCTTTTGAATGGGCTGAATATTGTGTTGATTTCTTTTATTATCACCCTCCCTAACTCATTTACTACTACTTTAGGGCATGAGGAGATAACTACAAATGTTAGTACCATTACAGTTCTTGCAGTGTTTGTGCTGTAGTGTTTGTGCTGCACTAGTAACAAATAGCTGCAAGCATCCAGCAAACTGTACTCCAGCATGGGCTACAACATTCAGGAGAGAGGGAGCAAGGAGAGAAACATGGGGCAGAATTTTGCCAGCGCTCAGAGTGCGGGTTTGGAGGCAGGTTCACTGTCAAAATCAAAATGATTGACAGCGGGTTGGGAACCCGCTGCGAACCCGCCTCCATGTAAGTTTCCAGAGTATTGGGTCTGCGATTTCAGAACAGACCCGACACCAAGCGGTGGGGGAGGCATTTAAGATACTTAACTGCTTGTTAAGTGCTTGTTTACTACATTTTTAATGGGGTTCACGTTGTTCAGAGATCACATCAGGTAAGTAGGTCGGGTTCTCTATGTCTCCCCATTGCTGTGAATAGGTGACAGCTGCAAAAGTTGTATGAAAGCTTCCATTTCACAGCTGGTCACTTTCCAATGTCAGAAACTTGAGCCTTCATGACTTGGAAGACACTTTTGAGCTGTATGCAGTTTGGAAGTGTTTGGAGTAAACTCTCTATCCACTGTCACCTCCTTGGAGCAAGCTCTCTCACCATTGACAGATCACTTCTGGTATCTCAACTTCAGCTGCCATCTATTCCAGCAACATTGGTGCCCTTGAAAAAATCTCACCTTGGTCCTCAGAATCCTAACACAATCAGCCCCAACACCAACATTACTGGGCACACCAACATCCACACCAAACCTCTCCGCAATCAACTGATGCTGCACTGGACACAGGGCATCATCACACGTGCACATTGCTGCCCGGGATTCCAGCGATGGCCTCACCATGTCCAGATTTGCTCATTTAACACTGTACACCCTGGCTGCCACATGATGCACCAGGTTGGCACCACCCCACACCAGCACCATAAAGCATCTCTACAATGTCCAAGTCATTTCTTTCACACTCATCACCATTGGCGGGGCGGGGGGGGGGGAACATTATGTCTCACCATTCACTGAAACTCACTAAACCACTTCCAAAGGTGCGCACAAATCTGTCCAAGAATGCAAAGTGTTCAAACTAAAGATTACAATGTTTGACAGCACATTACCAGAAACTTCACATGACCATTGAATAAACCACCCAAGTGCCTACCCTTGTGTGTTCTTAGTTGGTATGCTTGCAGTAGGATGAGGGTGAGTGTGAGGGGTGGCTAGTGAGATGGGGAAGTGTAAATGTAGATAGAGAGGGATGGGTGGAGGTGCAAAGTAAGTTGGTGTGAGTAAAGATGTGCAGGAGTAGGGTAGGGAAGGCAGTGTGTTGGGGATGTGATGAGAGGCACAGCAGGATGAGGTTGAGTGTGGCTTGGCAATAACGTTTCGTGATCTAATGAGATCATTGAAAGGTTTATGCCACTGTAGACTGGTCCTCCTGATGACATCGCTACTTTTGCCCTCCTATGCAATGTGTAACCAGGCTGCGTTGGTGTCCTGGGGAGGTCTCTTCCACCCATGGGAAGCATATGGAGGGAGTCATGGGAGAGCCTGGGTGCAGCCGTGCACTTTTGTGCAGTGCTTGTCAGTGTTTGCAGCACCTCAATGCTGTAGAACACTGACAGCACAACTGAATGCGGCCATGGACCTTTTAAGGAATCCGGCTGATGATGCGTCATTAAATGACATCATCAGACCCGCTTCCTTTTAATTGGCCGGCAACCCCGCAGGGCGGGCTTAACAAGCCCAATCAACGGAAAATCCTTTTTGTAGAGCGGCTGCAGCTGGAAACGGAACTGGAACCCGCCAACCACCTCTCCCGCTGCGATTCTGCCTCCGCTGGTGAAATCACGGCCATAGTAAGTGAAACTCTTGGAGTGTTGTGTTCTGCTTACATCACTGTATTTACTAAAGGAGATGGAAGCATTGGAAAAGGTTCAAATAGGACAACAAGGATGGTTTCAAGTTTTAAAGCTATGAAACAAGGAGAATTTCATTCGTTGTCAGACAAAAAGCGAAAGGCTGAGAATCAGTAGGAGGAGGGGGACTTTGATGTGCTGATAAACTCAAGTATATAAAAGAAAATGGAATCCTTGGTTTTGTATCTAGAGACAATTCAAAAGCAAGGAGTTAATGTTGTACTTGTACAAAACCTTAGTTAGATCACAGTTGGAGTATTGTGTGCAGTTTTGGACACCCATTGTAGGAAGGGTATTAAAAACAATGGGAAAGTTGCAGCATAGATTCACTAGGATGTCTGAGGGATTATAAATTACAGTTATAAAGAGAGACTTGAGAAGTTTTTCACTAGAACTGAGAAGGTAAAAGGATGATCTGAGAGAGTGAACTGATACATAATTGAAAAGGAAAAATTTGCAGGGCTATGGGGAAAGAGTAGGGAAGTGGGACTAATCGGATAGCTCTTTCAAAGAGCCGGCACAGGCATGATGGGCCAAATGGCCTTCTTCTGCGCTGTAAGATTCTATGATTCTATGAAGTCTTCAAGATTATGAAGGATTATGATAAGGTAAACAGGGGTAGATTGTTTCACTGGTTGGTTAGATGGTAATAAGAGGACACAAATTTAAGATATCTACAAGAAAAACTAAAGGGGAATCTTATAGAGAGGGTGCTTAAAATATGTAATTCTCTCTCATAAGTCTTTGTGGAAGCAGAACTCATAAATTTTAAAAAAATGAATTCGATAGTTGCTTGAAAAAGAAGAATATTAAAAAGTTTAGGGAATGAGCAGGAGTGTACTTAGACTAGGTGGCTCATGTGGAGAAAAACACTAGCACAGACCTGATGGGCTAAATGGCTTGTTTCTGTGTTGTAACAGTCTGTTATCTTATGTAGAATTGTTGGGCAGAACCAGAAGATTAAAAGAAAATTAAGGGATATGGTGGTATAACGGTGGTATTATTGGTTGTAATCTCACTCCTGGCTTATCTATGGATGTGTTATGGCTGCTGGCTTATTTTCCTTCCTGTGCTGGTCTGCTTCCCCTCCCGATGAATGGTTTCAATGTGGGAGGAAAGGTTGTTCCAAATAGTCCCTAAAAATAGACCCTGTACAGCTTGATATTCGCCAAGGCTGAGGCTGAATATCAATTGTTTGAATTAGGATACACGCCATAGGTGCTTCAACCACATATTTGTTGGGGCCTGCTTTCTGCTGCAGTGAGGAGAGGATGAACATTCTTGCAATTAGCATGGACAGCAGTACTGGTTTGCATACTGTATTGGCCCATGTTGACTAGGGAGTAGTACTGACAAGCATTACCTTGGGTCCTTTAGAACTACAAAGCCAGTCATGATCTCTGTGTTTCCCTGACTGCTGAATGCAGGGAAATAACCAGCATATGTGCTAGAGAGTGTCCTTCTAGTACCAGCCCCTCCAGCCACTCTCCTACCCATATTAATGGCCACCTCCTCGACCTTAGCATTTCCCGTGGCCTGTCTACTTTTATGATCTTGATCACTGATAAGACTATCTACGACCGCTTCCTTGTATCCCTTACCATCTAAAACTCCCTACCCCTTTCAATCCCACTTCCTTCTGCATTCGTCCCTGGAAAATATCTCTGCTAAGTTATTTACAACTGCATGTTCAAACTCCCAACTGTCTGGCCTTGGGCCTTCCATTCACCACGATACTTCTGCAGCTGTCGGTTTGCTCAAACTCCACCTTTGATGCTCTTTGCCCCAGAAAAAACTTAACTCTCTCCCATCCTGGTTTTCCTCCCTGGTATGGCCCCGGTCTTCGTTCCCTCAAGACCAAGGGGCTCAGACCTGAGTATATCCATTGCACAAATAGTTTCGTCATCCATCACCAGATCTGGCTGGACCACATCAAGTGCTGTTAGGGCTCATTCCCCTCTGCCAAAACTACCCACTACTCCAGGCTGATTCCAGCTTCTTTTCTCCATGACCAACCATCTCCTTAAACCCCTCTCTCCTGCTCCATTCACCTTCAAAACTGTGCAAGGAGCTCATTGACTTCTTTGACACTATGATTGAGACCATCCATTCAGCTGCCTCTGTTGCTTTCCCCCTTCCCCTTTCCCACCAAGCCAAACCTTCCTCAGGTTCCCTCCCGCCCTAGCCCTGAACCTGCATCTCTCTCTAGTTTATCTCCCATCTCACTTCATGTCATCTCTAAGTATATCTCATCCATAAGTCCTACCCCTGCTGCCTTGACCCCCATTCTTACTAAACTGATTCTCATCCTTGTTTTCAAATCCCTCCATGGCCTCACCCTCCCTATCGCTAATCTCCTCCAGCCCTACAACCCTCCGAGATATCTGTGCTCCTCCAATTCTGGCCTCTTGAGCATCCCATATGTTAATCAATCCACCATTCGAGGCCGTGCCTTCAGCTGCCAAGGCCCTAAGCTCTGGAATTCCCTCCCTAAACCTCTCTGCCTCTCTACCTCTCTTTCCTCCTTTAAGACATTCCTTAAAATTTACCTCATTGACAAAGCTTTGGGTCATCTGCCCTAATATCTCCTTATGTGGCTCAGTGTCAAAATTTTGTTTGGTAACGCTCCTGTGAAGCTCCTTGGAACATTTTACTACGTTAAAGATGTATATAAATACAAGTTGTTGTTGTTGTTGTTGATGACCACCCAAATTCCAGCCTGGCTCCCCATGCTAGCTAACATTGTAAATGGTTCCGTCTCCTCAGGTACTGTTCCCCTTCCTTTCAAAGCCACCCTCCTCAGAAAAACACCCTCAATCCCTCTGTCCTTGCAAACTATTGCCCTATCTTTAACCGTCCTTTCCTTTTTGTCCTTGAACAAATTGTCACCTCCCTATTCTCTGCCCATCTTTCCCACAACTCCCTGTTTGAATTTCTCGAATCAGGTTTCTGCCCCAACACGGTCCCAAAACAGTCCTAACCAAAGTCACCAATGACATACTCTGTGACTGTAACCATGGTGCGTTATCTGTCCTCATCTTCCTCAACCTCTCTACAGCATTTGACATAGTCGACCACACCATCCTCCTCAATGTCTCTACTCTGTTGACCAGCTCAGTGGGAGTACCCTTGCTTAGTTCCACTCATAACTATCCAAACATAGCCAGGGCATCTCCAGCAATGGCTTCTCTTCCCACCCCCGCATCTTTAACGGGGTACCCCAACGATCTTACTTGGCCCCCTCTTCTTCCTCAGCTACGTTTTGTCCCTTGCAGACATTATTCACAGACATGAGATCAGCTTCCACATTTCTGCTGATTACAACCAGCTCTACCTCTCCATCACCTGCCTAGACCCCTCCACTGCCTCTGTGTTGTCAGCCTGCCTGTCTGACATCCAGTCTTGGATGAGCTGTAATTTCCTCCAGTTAAATATTGGGAAGACTGAAGCCATCGTCTTCGACCCCGCCACAAATTCTCCCTCCCTGGCCACTCTCTGAGGCTGAACCAGACTGATCGCAACCTCAGCATCCTATTCAACTCGGAGCTGAGCTTCCATATAATCTCGACCACAAATTCCACTTACTTTCAGCGCGTAATGGTGCACAACTCCCCCCTCCACCTCAGCCCATCTGTTGCTGAAATCTTGATTCATGCCTTTGTCACCTCCAGACAATGATTCCAAACCTCTCCTGGCTGGCCTCCCATCCTCGACCCTCTGTAACTTCAGCTCATCCTCATACTCTGCAGTCTGTATTCTATTCTGCACTAAATCCTGCTCACCTACCTCCTCTGTCCTCACTGACCGATGTTGGCTCCCTGTCCTCTAATTTCTCAAATGCCTCAATTTTAAAACTCACATGCTTGTATTTAAATTGCTCCATGGCCTTGCGCCTCCTTATCTCTGTAACTTCCTCCAGCCCACAACCTTCCTCCCATTCTTTCCGGCCTTTTGTGCATCTCCATCTGCCTTCACTCCATCATTGGCAGCCATTCCTTCAGTTGCCTAGGCCCTACGCTCTGGAATACCCTCCCTAAATTCTGCGCTTCTCTTCCTCCCTCTCCTCCTTTAGGACCCTCCTTAAAACCCACCTCTCCTTCTTAGGCTTGTCATCCATTTTCCTTACACCTCTGTGAAGCACCTTGAGATGTTTCTTTTACATTAAAGGTGCTATATAAATGC
Source organism: Squalus acanthias (assembly GCA_030390025.1). NCBI lineage: Eukaryota > Metazoa > Chordata > Chondrichthyes > Squaliformes > Squalidae > Squalus > Squalus acanthias. The sequence continues at coordinate 276,727 of JASTWF010000493.1, read as the reverse complement.
AAAGTTGTCTGACATAGAGTGAATTTAGTGGAGTATATGTGATGTGTTGCATATGTTCTTCAGCTGGTGCTCATTAATACCCTCCCTAAATCTCTGCGCTTCTCTACCTCCCTCTGCTTCTTTAAGACACTCCTTTAAACCCACCTCTCCTTCTTTGGCTTGTCTTCCATTTTCCCTGTGTCCCAGGTGGTGGTGGTGGTGGCTTCATAGCTGTAATTTTGTTTAGTTTCTGTTGATTTTCTGTTTAAAAAATAAGTCATGATGACAGCAGGGGAACTGGCTAGCTGTCCTGGAGGAGTTACTGATCATGTGAGGAAGTGCAATTAACATCAATAGATACAAACATTAACCCAGGGTGGCTTAGTGTTCTTATAATTGCACTGTGCATGTTAACTCAGCTCTTTCAAACTAATGACCACAATAAATTCCTCCTCGTTACTTCCCTCGGTTTTATCACCAGCACAAATATGAATGTGAATGTCAACTCTTGTAAATACAATTAAAAATGTGAGCGGAAACACAGTTCCTCCCAGTTAGTTTATTTCACAAAAACAAGTCAACAGAATAAACAAGTTCATAATCAGATTAATAATTTTTTTTGCAAATGATTTCTAAACAAAAGCCTTACAGTGCACGTTATTATCAAGCTTTCTTTATTTTATTAATCATAAGCAATATTTGACAGCATTTATTTTAAGTAAACCAAAATGTGAACAACTGCAGAGAGATTCATTAAATAAAACTGATAGATACGGAGTTGCTATGTCCTTTATTCCTTAATACGTAGATTATAGATAATGTCGGATCATGACCACACAGTGAACACACACTGCCAATTGGTTAACAAAGATCTGTTAGCTAGTTACAGTGTTACAAAGGGTTGTATTAGTCTTTTGATTACATTGCTGCGGTCTATTTTGGTTGCCAATAGACAATAACCAAAAATACCTAGAAGGCTCAGAAAACTGACCTGCTGAACAGTAAAAATCTGTTCAACATCAAATTCAGTGATAAAAATGACAGACACCTCATCACCGTCACATGCGGTGAGTGAGCAGAGGAAGTGCCGCTGGGATTTTAAAGAATGATGCATATGAAAAGCCAGAGATCATTGCCGATGACAGAAGGAAATTGACGAGCATGGACAAATCTGTTTAGATAATGGCGTACTATGATGCCACCTATGAAGCCACAGTTTGAGATTTAAACAAAAATTGTGTTATGCTGATGGAAATATCCATGCAAAATATCTATATTGTTTAGCAGGATACAACAGGGGTCTCTCGATCAAATATCCTGTTTCCAGCAGGGGGTAATTATAAAGCTTCTCTTTCACTGTAATATGTGGGCCAAATCTATATTTTGACTGTGTATCATTTCCTAGAAGTCATTCAGTCTTCAGAGGCACCACAGCTTAGAAATGGGTCTTACCTGCAAGTTTTGTTTATTTTCAACAGGAAGGATCATCAGAGTTACATCGAGTTACGTGGAGTCTACGGGCTGGATTTTATCAATGGGGACGCGTTGGGGGCGGGACTGCTGGTTGCTGGGTTTCAGTCCCGCCCCCAACGACGTCCAGCCAACCCACGCTATTTTCCCTTGATTGATTTTGTTAAGCCCGCCTTGCGGGCTTAGCCGGCCAATTAAGGGAAAGCCGGTGACAGAGGACGTCAGCGATGACATTTCATCTGTCAAAATTTTTGACAGATGAATTGTCAGCATTTGACAGCTTTGAGAAGCTGTCAAACAGTGACATTCTCTGTTCTGTGGCGAGTCCTTGCACTCAAGGCTCACCAAAACCTATTTCCTCGGCAGAAATCAGATGGCTGCTGGATCTGAGAATGCAGCAGCCATTCTGTCATTTCTGCCGTGGAGATGAGGCACCTCCGGATCCCCAAGGGTTGAAGCCTGCAGAAAGAAACAAAGGTAAGTAAACTTTTTCTCACACTTTACACTCACCACTCATACTTACCTCTCCACACTTGCACCCATCACTCACCTCCACAGCGGACTTTTCGATCCCTCTCACCCCCGCAGACCCACTGCTCGCCTCGTTGACCCTGGTGGGGTTTCCTGACTTCGGGAAGCCCGCACTTGGAGGGGTAAAATGGTGATAAGCCTCTTAACTGCCTGTTAACTCCTGGGAAGATGGCACGGAGGCGGGTTGGGAGCGGGTTCGGTACCCGCTCCCAGTTTCTGCCATTTTCCCGGCAGTCCGACCTCCATACCCGCCTCCCCAGGGCTGGCAAAATTCCCCCCTACATCACAGAAACAGGCTATTCGGCCCAACTGGTCTATGCTCCACACAAGCCTCCTCCCACCCCTCTTCATCTAACCCTATCAGCATATCCTTCTATTCCTTTCTCCCTCATGTGCTTGTCTAGCTTCCCCTTAAACACATCTATGCTATTTGTCACAAGACTACACCTAGTGGTAGCGAGTTCCACATCCTTACCACTCTCTGGGGTAAAGAAGTTTCTCCCTATTAGATTTATTGGTGACCATCTTATACTTAGGACCTCTAGTTTTGGACTCCCCACAAGTGGAAACATTTTCTCTATGTCTACCCTATCAAACCCTTTCATTATCTTAAAGACCTCTATCAGGTCACCCCTCAGCCTTCTCCTTTCTAGAAAAAATAGCCCCAGACTGATCAGCCTTTCCTGGTAAGGATATCCTCTCAGTTCTGGTATCATCCTTGTGAATCTTTTTTGCACCTTCTCCAGTGCCTCTATATCCTTTTTATAATATGGTGCACAGCATAGTGAAGTATATCCCACTCCTGTGGAATCTACAGTGGCTGTAAAGCGCTTTGGGATGATCTGAGGCAGTGAAAGGCGTTATATAAATGCAAGTCTTTCCTTTTCGTTACATGAAGGTGATGTAATGGCAGTCCACAACAGTGTAAAAGTATAAATGCCCGCACTATCAAACAAAAAGCAGCACTTTGCTTAAATGGATTTCCACTGTCTTTTCTCCCTTTGATATAATTTCAGATTCTGCAACCATACTCTAATTGAGAAACGAGACATATGAATGGATAGCTCCATGCTCCCCCATTATTGTTGCTTTGTTGTCAGCTGGTAAGTGATGCCAAAGTGTGACCAAAGAGGCATTCTTGATGATTTTTTCCCTCCCTATTGTCAGTTATGCACCTCACCTCCACTTGTTGCAACTGCCCAGTGACCAACCCCATCTGAGAATTTTAGCTGAGGCTGTAAATCACTTTTTGGTTTCCCCATACTAACATATTGCGGTGCTATGACAAAAAGTAAATAGTGTTTTAAACTGTCTGATAGTTATTGGTGAGGTTCTTGCTGTTCTGTAGCTAACTGCAGTCTACTAATTGCATCCAGGTCCTATATTTCTGTAAACTACCTTGTACACAAAACACAGAAAGTTAACATGCAGGTACAGCAAGCCATTAGGAAGGCAAATGGTATGTTGGCCTTTATTGCAAGGGGTTTGGAGTATAAGAGTAAGGAAGTCTTGCTGCAATTGTACAGGGCTTTGGTGAGACCACACCTGGAGTACTGTGCACAGTTTTGGTGTCCGTACCTAAGGAAGGATATACTTGCCTTAGATGTGGTGCAACAAAGGTTCACTAGATTGATTCCTGGGATGAGAGGGTTGTCCTATAAGGAGAGATTGAGTAGAATGGGCCTAAACTCTCTGGAGTTTTGAAGAATGAGAGGTGATCTCATTGAAACATATAAGATTCTGAGAGGGCTTGACAGGGTAGAGGTTGAGATAAAAACAGAAAATGCTGGAAATACTCAGCAGGTCAGGCAACATCTGTGGAGAGAGAAACAGAGTTAATGTTTCAGGTCGATGACCTTTCATCAGAACTGGAAAAAGTTAGATGCTGAGAGGCTGTTTCCCCTGGCTGGAGAGTCTAGAACTAGGGGCATAGTCTCAGGATAAGGGGTCGGCCATTTAGGACTGAGATGAGGAGAATTTCTTCACTCAGAGGGTTGTGAATCTTTGGAATTATCTACCCCAGAGGGTTGTGGATGCTCAGTCATTGAGTATATTCAAGGCTGAGAGCAATACATTTTTGCACACTAACGGAATCAAGGGATATGGGGATCGGGCAGGAAAGTGGAGTTGACGTCAAAGGTCAGCCATGATCTTATTGAATGGCGGAGCAGGCTCGAGGGATTGTATGGCCTAGTCCTGCTCCTAATTCTTACGTTTGTACCACATTTATAATGTTGTGGAGTTTGAGACTGTGTAAGTAGCAACATTATACAGCACTGGTTTCACACTTTAACAAAATTGTGCTTTATTAAAAAAAAGGGGGAAGCACTCTAAGATTGCATTGTTTTATGGATAGCTGCATTAAAGAAGCATCCGTAGGATTATATAATGTGCGAGGGAATGACATGCATTCACAATTTTGAGTGAGGAAACAAAACAACAGCATTGTGTTAAAGCTGTCAAATGTATGAGAGGACATAAGTTTAATGTAAAAGCTCTGATTTCATTTTGGATGGTTGAAGTGTAATTGTAGGCTGATTCAGGATAAAGAGTACAATGTCTGTGTGTCATATGATCAGCCAGAGGGGGTACTGTGAATGTAACAGTTTTACTACAGTACCATGTGTGGGAATGAAGGTACAATTCAAAGCAGTTCACTTTTAGTAATCTTTCCATTATAAGATGACCTTGCTTTAACCAAATGGAAACAATTTGTGTATGGAATCTTTGAGGTGGCCGTGTTTCCCACCACTGAATCTTTCTGCTTGTAAGGAAACTCCCACAGGATATCTCATTAGCTAAACCACACATTGTATGGGTTACTTAGAACAGCTTCATTTCCTTAGCAAAGTGGACCAACCTGTTCCAGTGCCTCTCTCCATTTTATAAACATAAATTTTTACAAGTATATAATGCTTTATGTTGTAAATTTGTACTTAAGATTCTGTTTTCAGCTTTTACCTATTTTCAACTGTAAAAAAACTGGGTTTTAAAGTGATTCCAATTTTGATTCTTGTTTGGAATCATTAGACTTAACTATCTGTAACTTTCCCCAAACTTTATGATTTTCCTGAATCTTGCCAGATTTTGTTGTGTGCACTCCATCAGGAGCTGTTATCTGGTTTCTTTCTCATCTCTTGACCAACACACCATCAAAAACATTAAAGAGATAATTTTTCAAATGCACACCCACTGGGAGCATACACAGGGAACTCGTGGATACGCTCCCCATGATCTTCATCCATTGGAAAATTGTGGGAGCATACCTGTGATTTCCCAATATGTGTTCCCAGTGGGCGAGATTTCATCTGGGAGTAGTATTCATAAAATCATCCTTAAATGTTTATAGCAGGGACATAAGACACATGTTGGGAAATCTTGCACTCCTAAGCTGTAGTTTTTCTTTCATTAATTTTAATGGATAGTAAATGATGAGCTGGGGTTATACAATTTTGCCATAAGCGCTCCTGGCGTGTGCTGGGAGTACAGAAATTGAATTTTCTCCCCCTCTGTAAATGCAATTATTCTTTCTTTTCTTTGTTTGTCATGGGCTTACCTCCTACCACTATCTGCTAAATAAGTCAAATAAAAATAAAATAAAGATTAAATAAAATAAAAGTAGACAAAAATATTTTTTAAATATATATTAAAAAAAAATATTTTTGCTGCGTTTTTTGTCACAATGAATTTTCCCCGCAGTTTTTACCCAGCAGTCATTTTGCTCTCTGATTTTCAACTGAATCATATTAATACAAAAATGAAACAAAATCCTGGGAAATAAAAAAAAAAAATGGAGAATCTTATTTTTATGAGAGAAATGCAAGTGCTTCACACGGGAACAAAAAAATCGAGGAAGGGACTATTATTTAAATGGAAAGAAAATAATGTCTATGTAAAATGAAAGAGCTCTCAGGGTCCTGATTGACAATAAATTGAAGCCATCACAACAATGATTTGCAGCAGTAAGTAAAGCAAATCAGATGTTGGGATATATTAGAAAGTCAATAGTGAGATGATAAAATGAGGTAATCCTGCCACTTTATAAATAATTCGTGCGACCGCTCTGTGTACAGTTCTAGTCACCGCATTACAAAAAGGATATTGCAGCTATTGAAAGTATACAGAAGAGAATGATTGAGGGATTGGGTTATGAGGAGCAATTACCTAAATTGGCATGTTCTCATTGGAAAAGGTTTAGAGTTGATACGGTTACTGTTTTTAGGATTCTAAAGGGACTAGATAATGTAGATGATGACAAGCTCTTTCACTTTGTCTAGAACAGTAAAACCAGAGCACATGGTCTGCGCTTGAGGGGAGGTAAATTCAACACTAATCTGCGGAAACATTGGCCTTGATATTAACCCCCCACCCCCGCCCCTTCCACAACAGACAGGAGGGGGTCGGGGTCGGGGGGAAGTGGGGGTAAAAATTAAAAATCAGGGAAGGCATCCTCAACCCGCCTGTCAATATGGCTGGCTGCTGGATGGGAAATGGAAGAAGAAAATTATAATGAATTCCTGCCGTTAAATTCGGCAGGACCTCCGAGTCCCCGGACTCTCCGGCTCCCCCCCACCACCACCACCACCGCGCTCCCCTGCATCATCCCCGCCTCCCCGTAAGTATCAGGGCCATTATTTCACTGATCGACTGGTAAATCTCTGGAACAGGCTCCCTAGGAAGACGGTGGAAGAAGATAGTGTTGATTCATTAAAATGCAAATAAGAAAGATTTCTTTCAGAAAATAATATTTTGGGATACAGTATATGAGGTTAATTTGAGACATGGCATATGGTAAGTGTAGCCTACTTGGAAGCAACAGGTGACTTTGGACCTATTTCCAAAGCTATCCACCACTGGGTGATTTTCCTTGCCTCATGTCTGGGTCTGTTGTAGACTAATTAATAGAGATTGATTACCATGATTGGTCAACAACTCAATTTTCATTGTATCATGCAAATACCAGGATGGTAGAAGATGAAATAGATGGACCTTGGTCCTTTTTTGTCTAGCTATTCTTATGTTCCTAAATGAGCCCCATAGCTAATTAAAAATATTGATTTCCTGAGCCTGAGCCTGTTTCCTTTAATCAGCTGGTAGTCTGTATAAGTGCAAGTTCGTTCTTAGTCATTTTGGCAAGTTTCATATGTCAGTATTTGTACTATTTGGGAGGAAATATAGGTATGGCATGACTGGCCTTTTTATATTACTGTATATTTCCACATATAAAACATGCAGTCTTAGTGGCCAAAGCTTGTTCAAAGTATTTTGTCTGGAGGGTTAATCAGTAGTGGACATATGTACACATGCATGCATGAAGTATTTTGCTAAATTGAGGATAAGCTGTAGAAGTGGAAGATGAGAGTGAAGGTTAAATCCATTAATCTTCTGGCTGTCATCAGGCTGGCCAGCCTGTCTCTCAAGTGCTTCACGTTACATAGAGCTCTCCACATTCCTGGCAGAAAGTTTGCTTTGTCCCTGCTCCTCCCCTCATCCCCAGCTTCACATTGTTACAGAATGTTTCACTTTGTCTTATTCAAGTAATTTTTTGTGCCTAGAATTGTAAGTTCAGAGATAAATGTCAGTTTATTTATAAATAAACAAAGAAAGTGCGTGCTTACTATTTCTGTCATTACTTGGCAATAAGCTCCACCAAATATTATTGAAGGCTCATTTCACATACTTCATAATGTATTTGGGCATCTCTTGTCTTGAAAAATGTGTGCTGCATATTGTGTTCTGGATTGGAGTTTTACAAGGTTATAGAAATGTTGGCAAGACAGTATGTACAAAGTCTAATATTGTTTTACAGACACACCTTAAAAAGTTTTTTTTACATTTCTTTTTCACCCAGTTTTCTCCTCTATCTCATTCTAGACTATAATAATGTAACTGCTGGCATCCCTCAGGTTCCTCGCTGAAAATGCCACTCTTCATATGCAAACTTAAACATTGAGTGTTAGTAGAATACTGGACCACTGATGGAATCATGAAGCCACCTGAGAACCACACTTAAGCAGGGACCAGTGGAAAGTGATCAGGAGCAGGAACCTAAGCCACGCATTAATCCATGGGGCTATGGTTATATTTCTGTTGCATTCTCCCTTTTTAAGTAGTTCTACATTTTATACTAAATGCTGTTTAGTTTAACCCTTCCTCTACTGTTTGGCTCACCTTTATGACATCATCAGGATAGGCCGAATCAAAGTCAAGTATCCTCAGCAGTCAACTGGGGGCACTTTGCAGCCAATCATCTTCTAATATTCAAATAACATTTCTTTGACAAGCTACTTGTTAAAATTCTGTTTTTTTTAATTCTCAAAGATGCAACAGATAGGAAATAAGTCTACATTTTATTTCAAATATACTGCCACAGAACACGACTGTTTCATATTAAAATACATATTAGTAATAGCAGATGTTAGGTGCTGAAAACATAAAAGTAAGAAAATACCTTTGCATGTATTCCAAATAATATTAAAATTTGATTATTGAGATGATGTCAGCTTGGCTCAGTTGGTAGGTTCTGACCTCTGAGTCACAAGGATGTGAGTTCAAGCATCATGCTGGGTTTCAACCTAATAGTCTAGGCTAACACTCCAGTGCAGTGCTGAGGGAGTACAGCATTGTTGGAGGTGCTGTGCTTTGGATGAGATGTTAAGCCAAGGGGCTGTTATGCCTGTTCTGGTGGATGTTAAAGATCCAATAGAGTTGTGGCGCCCTGGCCAATTAACCATGCAGGGAGCTCTCCTGGTATCCTGACTAACATTTCTCCCCCAACTATTTATCTCCAAAAAAAGCATATTAACTGGTCATTCATTCAATTGCTCCACCCCTTGTGCTCCTCTTCTTTTATCCTTCTCTCTCTTTTTTCTTCCCCTCCCTGTTCCTCTGTCCCCTTCCCCTCATCTATATTCCCCATTCTCTTCCTCTCCCCATCCTGCTCCCCCTCCCCATATCCTTCTATCCTTATCCCCCTCCCCATTCTTCTCCCTGTTGTCCCCACTCCTCCAACCCCTCCTCCTCCCCTCTCCTTTCCTCCTCTTCCACTCTTCTCCCATTTCTGTTTCTCATCCACATTCCCATCCTCTTCCCCTCCCCTTTCCCTTCCTCCTTTCCTCTCCTCTCCACCTCTCACTCTCCTCTACCCACCTCCCCTGCCCTTTCTCCCTAATCCTCTTCATTCTCCCTTCCTCTCCTCTCTATCCTCCCATTCTCTCTTCTCTGTTGACTCCCTTCTTCTCTCCTCTTTCCTTCCCCTCCTTCCCCCAATTTCCTTATCTTTCCCTCTCTTCTTTCTCTCTCCTCCACTCCCTCACATTCTATCTCTACCCCATCTCCTCCTCTTTCCTACTCCACCCCCTTCCATTTGCCTCCTCCCCTCCTCTTCCACGTCTCCTCTCCCATCTAGGTCCAGTTATGTTCCCATCCTCTAACGCTGCTTGACCTGAATACTGTGCTTGATCTTGACTCCCCATGCAACACCACAGGAGAGTGACCAGTAGAAAAACAAAATTAGAGTATTAAATAAAATAAAGACCAAATGTATGACTTTAAAATACAGACTAAATTACATCTGCTTGCTCTGATTCAATTATCCACCACCCTTTAACCCCACTTCACCTGAAGGCTACACTTTGTCTTGACTGTCTCTGTGTAATGCTATGGGCGATTGACTTGTTATATTATTTTTTTAAATTATATAACAATAAGGACAGAATGGATGACTTTAAAATGGCAACTAAATTTTGTCTCTGGCCCAATTATTCCCACCATCTAACCCTGCTTCACCTGAACACTACACTTGGGGTCAATTTTGACTTTTGGATGACCAACGTTGGAGAGACAGACTCAGTTTTGAGGCCCGGGCCTCATGGCTGGGCCTCTTCAGCTCTATCACCCGTGGAACTGGTCGGAGTGTGCAGGGCGCACGCTCTAACCAGTTCCAACCTAAAATGGCAATCGGGGTTCTAGAATCGCAATGTGAAGATTAAAAGTGGTCTAGCACCTGAAACAGGCAAGTGGTTTGGATGCCCAGCGATAGGCCCTTTTCAAAAGGGCGCTGACCACATCATCGGGTTTATGGGGCAGTAAGGCTACTGACACCATTTTGAGGCTGTTATCGGCCAGTTAACGGCAGGCGCAACAATTTAAAATCAGCCCCCTGGTCTTGACTTCCTGTGTACAATGCCACAAGGGAATCAACTTGTAGATAGTAAATCTGTAGCATTTGCCCATTAATTATTTACTCCTGTCTACTCACCCCCAGTTCCAAACAGTTTGTTGACCTGTTACACTGCCTAACTTTTAATATTTTGTTGATTATTTCACCTAGTTAAATAGACTGAAATTGTTCTTTGGATAGCCATCTATTTCATATATGCCAGTGATGGGAGTTGAGCCACCAACTTTTACTAATGTAAAAAGATGGTGCATCCTGGTTTTCATTAGTGGCTGAGATTCCTGCAGCACAAAATCTGACAAAACTGAAAATCATAAGCAGGCCCGAGTAATTTAATAAGCCTTAGGGTAGAATGAAGGCCAGAGGCTGGAGTGTTGTTGCAGTCACAGTATGGAAGAGTCTGTGCCAATCAAGCAAAGAATTAGCAAAGAATGACAGGCAATATACATTACTATAGGTATTCTAAGTTATTTAATCATATTTTTAAATGCAAAGCAAAAGATAGAGTATGCTTAGTATGGTTTCTAATTGAATTTGATTGTACACTCAGGTCTCTATATGTCTCTATGTTATAATAGTAATTTTTCAATTTCTGTATACCTTTATGTTGATCCAAAATGTTTACAACTTATTATTTTGTAACCTAACAGGGATTATAAAGCAGTCAAATTATCAAAGGGGAGGTGATATTCTGGGAGTATTGTTAGAGTAAATTTCTGTGTATTGTCTTCCCTTTTCTGCTGTGGAATTATTTCTTGTTCTAGCGAGTTCGACTATGATCTTGTGGCTTGTATTGTATGCTTTACTATATTATCCACACGGTATATATTTAATATTGTGCTTTGCTGTCATTCTTTATGAATCTATGACAACAAACTTGATGCAGAAAGATGCGAAGAAGAGAAACTTGATTGGTCCAAGTATGGACCACCATAATTTAATTCTTGAGATCTAACGATTTTTCTTTCAACATACATAACACCTGGAGACTGGAATTAACAGTGGGATTACAGCTAATATTTTTGTGCATGTGATAGTTATTCCTTCCCTCAATTTTCTCCCTTTCTCTCCTGAAAGTGCTGACATATACTGGGGCATGGTTCTGCAGGTTCTGGGTGCCCTCTGGTATGTCGGCTGTTCAGCACAGGTGTGGCTACTGAATGTCAGCAGGCATTTTGATCTAGTAGGGCCCTATTTTGTCCTCAACTGAGGTACATATATGAAGGCCTAGAAATTCGATGTCGCTGCGCCACTTCTCAGTCGTAAAATGGGTGCCTAAGCATCAAATATGGCGGGCGAGGCACATGCACCCATTGCGTGCTGAAAGTGTGCTGCTCACCATGTTAGTAAAGGCAGAAAAAGAGGCTTCCAGGAACCGCACCTGAAACAGGTGTTGGGCCTTTTGTACACACAAATAGGGGGCTTAACACCTGTTTGAGACTCCCTTTGTAAAATTGAGCTGACCTGAACACAGCTGGCAACGGATCAGCTGCATTCATGAAAACATGGTCTACATATGGCCTAACCAGCGGTCCTTAAAGGATAGGGTGACCATATTTTCTAAACCGAATCTGGGGACAGACAGGGTGGGAGCACAGTAAAAGTAGCCAGGACGGAAAATGTAGGTTGCGCAGCGTAGCGAGGCAAAATTTTTTGTTATTTTGATGCAAACAGAATCTGCAAAAAGCAGCGGCAGAACTTTCCGCCTGAATAATGCGGCCGCTGTTCACAGCATCTGCCAGCCGCAATCACCAGCTCCTCCCTCTCCTCGCAGCTCGACAATCACCCACACCATCCGAGGCCGCGAAGCGTGCTCTGATCCGACTCCTGGGACATCCACACGGCCCGGTTCCAGCCACTGCTCATTAGTCCAGTTATCAGCGGCCCCCATTACTCGGAAATTTTGGCTCCGGAGCCGATTTCTCTCCAACCGAATTTCACAGGACTATCCGGGGATTTGGTGGCAGGAGTGAAGGGGGAGGCTAGCGGATGGGGAGATGGTGGGTGGGGAGGCGTGGAGCATGCGTACTGCAGCCACAGACGCAATCTCTGCATAAATTATTGTCCCTCAGTGAGTTCGCCCCTTCTACTGGTTGAAAACAGGAGATTGACATCCCTCCCACCAATTGGAACCCACCCCACCGCACAGCAACGCCCACTTTACTGACCGACCATAGGGCAGCTCCTGATTTGAACCCGCGCTTATTCGGGGATGAGTTTCCTGAACCGGGGACTCTTCTGGGGACATTGTTTGCCCGGGGACACAGTCCCTCATCCGGGGACGGGGTTCCAATCCCAAGGTGGGGTCTGATTCCCAACCCCAGGGGGTCTGAAACCTGACCCCGGGGGGGGTCTGATCCCAGGGGGGATGTTTTATGGGAGGGTGGGTGTTGATGGTGAGGGAGCTTGGGGGGCTGGGAGGAAGCACTGTGCCCTTTCCCACCAGACCATTTGTGGAGTTATATTGCCAACCTCACTCACTTTAACCAGCAACCCAGACAGTAGAACTGACGTATAAATTTGCAGAGGGGTTGCTGGCACACATTTACATTAGACAATTCATGCAGTATTTAGTTGCATCCACTTGCTGAATTGCAAAATAGTCAGTGAATATACTCAGGAGTCCTGGCAGCTGCAGCGAGGCGAGGACAGCCTCAGGGACCACTCTTTGTGGGCCTAGAGGAGCTACCTCCTGGCCCACAAAGGGAGCTCCCCGACACTGTCCTTGCCTCGCTGCAGCTGCCGGGATTCCTGAGGCCCGGAAACCCCATCCGGCCACAGTAAAACCTGCAAAGCAGGTTAAATCTGAGGCTTCCTGCTCATTATCATATTTAAAGTGGCAACCTGCCTCCTGAGAGCGGGTTGGCTGCCCACCCCTTGTCCCGCCTGAGTAAAGGTCGGAAGTCGACGGTTTGGAGCCGGCTTCCCGACACGCTTCCAATTTTTCCCCATTTGACCCCCCACTCGCACCCACTCCCACCCGTTCACCTTTGTTAAATTTCTCCCCATTGTTTCTGACCACAGAGGGTTATTAATAAAGGGCAAGCATGTTTGATTGCTTTTGGACTATGTAGCCAGTACAATGAAAAAAAAATTCTGTTGTCATCTGGATCACAATTTTTCATCATTTACTACCACTAGTGCATTAAGTTACATAATTTGCAGTGATTAAGTGGCTTTGAATTTGACTAATTTCAAATGATATCTGATTGGATGTCTTATTGCACGGCACCAATTTAAGGTACATTGGATAGTTAACAGCTCAGCAGTAAATATACTATAAAAGAAGTACTTTTTGGTGAGTAAACTTTTTGCGAGGAAAGAAAAGGCTGTATTTCCACATGTTTTGATACAAAATAATGCGTTCAACAGTAAGGTTATTACTACAAACTTGGAGTGGATTTTATTTTCACAGGAGAAGGCAGGTACAGGGTACTGAGTTTAGATGATCAGCCATGATCTCATCGAATGGCGGAGCAGGCTCGAGGGGCCGAATGGCCTACTCCTGCTCCTATCTTCTATGTTTCTATGTTTCTATGTTTCACAGCAAAAGGCTACACAGGCATGGTGTTTAGGGATGAATGCCTCTTTCGGATAGCTGTAAAGGGTCACAAATAAATTAATTTAAGCTGTTTCAGTCCAACTCTGAGTGAATAAATCTACCACCATGATTTGAATCCACTTCACACTGCGGATTCCTGCATGGATGGCAGTCAGTCTTATTTCTGATGGCTGTAAAGAGTCACAAAATAAAATCAATTTGAGTTATCTCAATCCAACACCCAAGGAAAAGGACCGCCACATGAATTTAGCTGAAATATTATACTCCAAATCCCCAGGAATAGAGAGTGCAGGAAATGAAAACTCTATTGTATAGCATTAGTGCAATAAAGGGTGCTTTCTTAAAGTGTCAGATACACTGGCATTGCAACATATGAGAGTTCTGATTGCTTCTGATCCAAGCCACAATATCCTTGACCATGCTTAAGTTACTGAGTGAAAAGTGAAAAATGTTGCATTCTTCGGCACTGCTAGTCCTATTTCAGTGAGTTCCTAAAAATTATTTTCGAAATCATAGTGCAACAAAGATGATATATTTGGACAATATATTAATAAAATAATTTACTCACCTATTTTAAAGATATGTATATGGGAATCAAATGGATTCTTTCTTTACAATAGCAAAATATTGCGGATGCTGGAAATCTGAAATAACAACAGAAAATGCTGGAAACACTCAGCAGGCCAGGCAGCATCCGTGGAGAGAGAAACAGAGGTATTGCTATGGGAATCCGCATGGGCCCTAGCTATGCCTGCCTTTTCATGGGATATGTGGAACATTCTTTGTTCCAGTCCTACTCGGATTCTTTCTTTAGGTAGAACATAGAGTGTTGTACAGTCACAATGCATTGCAGTTCAGTGCTGTACAGGCTTAGCAAGTGCAATTCAAATTAGTATGATACTTCTGTGGGCTCTTTATCATTTGCACCTCAGTTACTCTTAATGCAACACAAAACTTATTATTTTGCTTAAAGAATATGCTTAAAGAATCTGTGCTAACAATAAAAATGTATAGATTAGTTTTACTGCCACTTTTAGTCTACTGTACAAGTGAGGAATAATATGTTTCGACTCCATTACAACTTGGTCATTGGGAGCCAGTGATTATAATCAGCTGCCCGCTGTAAACTGAACACTCCACAACAGAATAAAATGTAACATAAAACATTTAGAAACCAAAGTTCACTGACGTTAGTGATATAAGCAAGAGGCTTCTAATGTGTTAGATGTATGCGTGAAAGAGGTAAATTGTTGCTACCTTCATACAGTATAGTAGAAGATATTCCTTTCATGTATTAGATATTTGAATTTAAAAATAAAGTTATTTATCTTGAGGAAGGTGAGTGGAATGCTTGGGCGTGGAAAACCTTTTGCTCTATCTTCTGAATCAGTGTTGCTCTGGGAAATGTCCTAAAGGCAACAAAAGTTCACTCAGGTGTGACCTAGTTTCATTTTCCCTTTGGAGGACCTGTACACCACCAGCAACTCTATTGGGTTCACAGACAGGCAGCATGCTGTCGTATGGTCCTTCACAAGTAAGTTCTGAACCTATCATCACAATGATATGAAGCTGGTTTCTCTTCACTAAATCATTTTTCTCAGGCTAAATATTAACACTACTGACAGTAAATGTTCCTTCTGTGTTCTCTGTGGTACATGTTATTGTAAATGTAATGAAGTTATTGGTGCTTAAACTTTACACTTTGGACTTTAGAACCTTTCCAGCTGGTATAAGAGGATCTATTTTCATCCCAGCACACACCTAGAAACCGACTTTAGAGCATAATTTCTTACGTACTGACCTTGTTGTGACAAAAATAGCTTAAATATTTCTTAGCAAAAATGCTTGTTATGACTTGGTGTTTACTTATTCCAGTCAATATAGGGAAAATGAACAGTCTCTTGGGTTTCACAGTGTATTTCAATTTAAATGCTGCACATATGGGCATTCTTGAATAGTCCATATGTCACTGTTTAATTATAAAAATGCAACATCCCATATATTTGGTAAATGATCGACTGACCAGCTAAACTACTTATACTATACTTACGACCATTTTGTTGTATTTTATGTCACTGTTATAGGGTCTACTCCATTCATAATTATGCTTAATAAGTGTATGTTTCTTTCAAATACATTGTTTTTCATAGACTAAGACTTTCCTCCATTCCACAACAAAAATGACTTGCATTTGTATTAAGCATTTAATGTAGAAAATGTCCCATGGTGCTTTACGTAGGGGCAAAGAACAGTAAAAAATTGAAAGGAATAAAGGAATGTGCTCCATGGAAGCTCTTTTTCTGTTAACTATCTACAATAACAAGAATTATTTTCTTTTACATATATAGTTTTCAATCCATTTTCCCAATGTCATCTTTCAGATTCTAATCTGTTAATTGTCTGTTTACCAGACTGGTTGCATAGACTATGCTTTTATTCCCTGGAGTATAGAAGATTAAGGGGTGATCTAATTGAGGTGTTTAAGAGGATCAAAGGAGTTGATAGGGTAAATAGAGAGAAACTATTTGCTCTGGTGGGGAAGTTCAGAAGAAAGGGATATAAACTTCAAATTAGAGCTAGGCTGTTCAGGGGTGATGTCAGGAAGAGCTTCTTCACGCAAAGTGTGCTGGAAATCTGGAATTCTCATCCCCCAAAAAGCTGTTGCGCCTAGGTCAATTGAAAATTTCAAAACTGAGATAGATAGATTTTTGTTCGGCAAGGATATTAAGCATTATGGAACCTCAGTGGGTAGATGGAGTTAAGATAGAGATCATCCAAGGTCCCTTCCCTGCACACCTGATCCCAGCCTATTTTCTAGGCTCAAGGTCATTTAAATATTTTGGGTGGGTGCCATTTAGGAGCACCCACCTCAAGTGGAGGGAGGGAACTAAGTAAGTGGACCTACAGTCCAGGCCAAAGTATTTTTAAAAAAACATTTAAAGGTTGTATGGCATCATAGATGTATTATGCACCCGCCCTGACTTCAATTGATAATTCTGGCATATTAGTTCTCCTTACATCGAGTTACACCGAATCTACAGCACAAAAACAGGCTATTCGGCCCATCTGGTCTATGCTCCACACGAGCCTCCCCCAATCCCTCTTCATCTCACCCTATCAGCATATCCTTCTATTCCTTTCTCCCTCATGTGCTTATCCAGCTTCCCCTTAAATGCATCTATGCTATTTGCCTCAACTACTCCTTGTGGTAGCGCGTTCCAAATTCTTACCACTCTGGGTAAAAAGGTTTTCCTGAATTCCCTATTGGATTTATTAGTGACTATCTTATATTTGTGGCCCCTAGTTTTTGAATCCCCTACAAGTGGAAACATCTTCGCTGTGTCTACCCTATCGAACCTCTTCATCATTTTAAAGACCTCTGTCAGGTCACCTCGCAGCCTTCTCTTTTCTAGAAAAAAGAGCTGCAGCCTGTTCAGTTTTTCCTGATAGTTATAACCTCTCAGTTCTGGTATTATCCTTGTAAATCTTTTTTTACATCTTCACCAATGCCTCTATATCTTTTTTATAATATGGAGACCAGAGCTGTGCACACTACTCCAAGTATGGTCTAACCAAGGTTCGATACAAGTTTAACATGATTTCCCTGCTTTTCAATTCTATCCCTCTAGAAATAAATCTCAGTGCTTGATTTTCTTTTTTTATGACCTTGTTAACTTGTGCCACTATTTTTATTGATTTGTGTATCTGTACCCCTAGATCCTCTACCCCATTTAGACTCTTATTATCCAAGCAGTATGTGGCCTCTTTATTCTTCCTACCAAAATGCACAACCTCACACTTATCTATATTGAAAATCATTTGCAAATTGAACACCCATTCTGAAAGTTTATTAATGTCTTCTTGTATTTTGTCACAATCTCCCTTTGTAGTAACTACAACCCCAATTTGGTGTCGTCCTTCATAGTGAGTTCCCACCCATTTTACGTTTCTGCCTGCACAAGTTACAGTGGGAAACTGGTGTCATCGAGAAGAATATGGCCCCCATTATTTTTTAACATTTATTTTATTTGTTATTTTTCTTCCATTCTCCCCTCTGCTTATGGCTGGGCGTGGATCTGCAGGTCATTGGATCCCCTTTAATACCTTACTCAAGTGGCCAGTGTACATGTGTGAGCCTTTACCTTGCGGTTTGGCAGCTTATTCAACTATGTGGGTATCATAGCTGAGCTCAATCTTGTCCCCTTCCAAAGTACACTTCCAACAGAGGCTACCGATAGAAATCAGAAATAGGAAACCCTATTTGCCCTTCCTAATGCAGGGACACTGAGGCCAACTATATCATTCCTACTGCCATGCCAACTAATCACAGGTTAGGATTCAAAACTATGTCTGTATGGATTCAATGCATAAACTTGCTGAGACATTGGCAGAGACTATGCACATTACATTATGTTAAATATAATAAAACAGCTTTTTGTGAATATTGAAGTATTGTACTGCAGCATGAATTATATGTAGTATTAGTAATTAGATATGCCTAGAGAATCTGTAACATATTTTATATTTTTTTTAGCAGGAGTACAGTACACATATCAGATATATAACAATGACTAAAAGCTGTGAATCATATCCATGGAAAGTTCCATTAATTATCATTTCAGGGCTTCTGTGGTATTGATTAAGACTATGACAGTTCTTTGAATAGATAAACACTTCTTGAACACAATTCTTTTCTGAATACAGTATTTACAAAGTATTGTGTATCTCCAAGAGGTTTGTGTATTAAGACCAGTGTTAGGGGCTCGTTAAAGGAAACCAGGCTGCTGGGTTAAAGCTAATAGTCATGCCAAGAAATATTTTTACAAATTTTCAAAAAACATGCAGTTTTTTCAGGATTATTTGAATTTATGATGATGTGTTTTTGCTTATGTGTAAAAACAAAAATGAATTGTGGCAGCTCAGTGCAATTATTGGGTTTTAGAAGCTACCATATGCTATTTTGAAAGTACACAAATAATATTGAGGTTTTACTGTTCTCCACAGCAGTTCCTAATGTAACCCCAGGCTGTGTTCTATGATTGGTAATAAATAGTGAGTAACAATTGCATGTTGCATATATATTGAGGAGGAAGTGAACAATTAATATGAATCTTAATAGTGTGGATGGATGTTGGTTAGATTTGTACAAATTAGGCATTTCCATTCCTTTTCCCTAATAACTTCCCTTCAGTACTCAAGGTATTCATAAAACATAGGAAAATAAAATCTGAGAGTTACTTCAGTCTTCATTTCAAGCCTTGTAAAAATGGCATGTGAATCATGTATTTATAAGTCTATCAGGAAATGATTCAGAATATTGTGGAATTTAAACAGATCTGATGGAGCTAATTTGGTACTCGATCCTGTCGGCCAAAATATGTCTTTTTTAATGGGTAAAAATCTCTACTCTTTGTTGGTTGTGAGGATACAGTAATAAAATGAGTCTGGGAAATCTCAAATTAGTTGCGTCAATTTTCTGCCCTCCTGAGGGCATTGACACCCACTGAGGTACATAACATGAGTACCAGGCGCACTTCAGTACCTCACCCAAATAGCCATTCTTCAAGTGTGAGCCTAAATAGGGAGTGTTGGCAACATATTCCATTTTGTGGTTCATCACAGCTGAGCTTGTTCCTGCTCCCACCCAACCTCCACACATGTGCACTTTCCAGCATAGTTCACTGGATAGCATCAAGACTGGGATGATCTTCCCCTTCCTAGCCCAGGGAGACTAAGGCCAATTGTAGTGCCCAGACTGTCATCCATGCTGAGATGAGCTAACTCAATACACATGGGAATTCCACCTGGAACCTGCTGGTTTGTATGACTTAGCTACACATGCCTTCTACTAATGAGCCATTGGGGAGCTAAGATCGTGACTTTTATTGCGGCACTTGATATTGGAGATAAATATATTGTCATTTCTTCAGCAGCACCTCCCAAACCTGCGATCACCTAGAATTACAAGGGCAGCAGGCACATGGGAACACCACCACGTCCAAGTTCCCCTCCAACTCACACACCATCCTGACTTGGAAATATATCGCCTTCCTTCATCGTCACTGGGTCCAAATCCTGGAACTCCCTCCCTAACAGCACTGTGGGAGTACCTTCACCTCATGGACTGCAGCAGTTCAAGAAGGTGGCTCCCCCACCACCTTCTCAAGGGCAATTAGGGCTGGGCAATAAATGCTGGCCTTGCCAGCGACACCCACATCCCGTGAATGAATGAAAAAACATTTCAGAAGGGTACAATAAAATATCTCTAGGCCTACCTAGGGCTTTTATTTCCCTCTACAATTTTCTCCTCATCTCTCTTGAAAGTGCTGAAACCTTCTGTGGTACATTTCCACAAATACCAGCAGACTTTGCTCCACTGACTATTTTTCATCCATAGGTCTAGATAGTCATATCAGCAGCCTATTTGACTGTGGTTGGTTTCACAGCTGAGACTAATTCTGTCCAAATATGCACACTCTCCAGCACAGATCACTGGAAAGCAATCAACAATAGAATCCCTGATTGATTCTTTTCCAGCCTCCCTAACCAAGCAGTGCCATCACCAATAGTAGCTTCCCTGCCATGCACCTGACTGAGGCTCGAGGCCTTCCGCAACCGGTGGGCACAGCAGGGACTGGGGTGCATCATCACCATGGCCAACCAAATTTTAATTTAATTTATTAAGTTTCATTTAATGTATTTTTGTTGAGTTACAGTTTATTTGTTTATGGGTTGCTCAAAAGAGTACACCTAACTGAGGTCAGCTAATTTAGCACAGATCTGTAATTGAAGGTGTCAGCCTCGGCTCTGAGTCAGAAGGTTCAAATCCCACTCCAGAGACCTGAACACGTAATCCAGGCTGACACTTGAGTGCAGTACCGAGGGAGTGCTGCACTGTCAAAGGTGCCATCTTTCGAATAAGACATTAAACCAAGGCTCCATCTGCCCTCTCAGGTGGATGTAAAAGATCCTATGGCACTATTTCAAAGAAGAGCAGGGGAGTTCTCCTAGCCAATATTTATCCCTCAATTCAGCATCACTAAAACAGAGTAACTGGTCCTTATCTCATTACAGTTTGTAAGACCTTACTGTGTGTAAATTGGCTGCCACGTTTCCTACATTATAACAGTGACTACACTTCAAAAGTACTTAATTGGCTGTAAAGCACTTTGTTATGTTCTGAGGTTGTGAAAGGCACTATATAAATGTAAGTTCTTTATTTTTTTTTCTTTCAAATCTGGATCTTCCTGGTCTGTATGCCTTATAGACAAGGCATTTATCAACTGAACTATTGGAAGAGCTCTATCTGGGACTAATCTAAGTCTATAAAATGGAGTTCAAAACTATGACAAATCAAGTCCTTCAGATATCATTAAACTTTGTAGCACTCTGAAATGCTTGCTGATACTTCCTTAAACTTTCCATTTAAATTCACTGATGCAGCTAATAAAAGCCTGCAATCGAGGTTCTACTTTCACCTTACTTTACTGCATGCTTATGAATACCTTTGAGTATTAAGCCATGTTTGGAATACGTTAAAGAAAGTTATGCCGAAACATAATGGTTGACAGCTGTAGAATCAACCATGTGTAGGCAAGTGGGACATTGTCTAACCAGAAGTACAGCTGATAAACAGACATATGGATACCGTATAGTTGCAAAGGATACAATATCAAAGGATATTCCAAGTCTTGCATTCAGAGTTAATGTCCCCATCTTTGTGTTACTTGGCAATTTGTTCTTTGATTCTGGTATGATAATGTACTGGTCACTGCAATTAAAAAGAAACAGTGTGATGAATATTTCACATTGACAGAAGAAAAAAAGGGGGTGGACAGTGTTGTAGTCAGTCTCACTATTGAAAGACGGGTTAATCTAATGGAATGAGTATTCCTATGTTCTGGCAAAAAGCCAAGGAATCAGTGTTACATTTACACATATCTTTCTTTTCTGGATTGATGTTACTGCTCGTTTAACTTCTGTTTAAATTGGTGAAAATGTTTATTTGTTCAGTCCTATAATAACATTATCTATGGGGTTACAGCCACACTGGGAGGATTAGGAATTCCTGAAGGAGAACTAGTATTCATTACTCTGACAGCAACAAATAACATGAGTCAAGCACTTTTTTTAACTTCTTTGAATAATACTGAAGTATTCTTAGCATCTTGGCTTAGATAGACACTGTTTCTAATAAAATAAATTGGACCTGTTGCAAAAATGGTTGAACAGTTCAGCTCTAAGAACACATAATTACAGTAATAAAATAGATTTATACTGGCTGCAGTTTGCAATGATGATAAAAGCTGACTAAATGAATGTCAATGCTTGGTGCTGTTCTAGTGATGCTGTTCTAGTCTTCATCAGACTTTAACAGAGACCACACATAAACTAAATGGCCACATGTTTTTAAATTTCTTAATCCAGGCTATAATATGTTCTGCCATATCAATTACATAGAATATTTGTGAGAATCATTTTAAAGGGGGAGATATATTAGTTAATAGGAATGCTATTTTGCTTTCAGTTAAAGATAGGATAAGTCGAATCTATATATCATTGCATTTTGCAAAAGGTTAATGTCTGTGTTCTTTAAAGGGTTTTGAAGCTACTTTCCTAATGTTCAATAAATGAATTTGTTTGTGTCAGAAGTAAATCCAGACAACGGGAAATACCATGAATAACAACTGTAATATTTTGTTGTTCAGATTTATGAAGCTGGAACAGCCAACTTGCAGCTGATCGTTTTTCCCTCACTGATATATAGGTTAATTTCCACATGGAGCCATAGAAACTCTATCCCTGCTTTGCTAAGTTTGGGTCAGGCATGGCATGTTAATCTGTTTAGCATGTGTGTTACAACACAGATTAGACCACCACAGTGTGTATTCCCTTATTCAGTAGTACTGTAATACTACTGTACAGATTGCTGAACCACTGAGGAACTGGTTAAATCAATCACATATGCTTTCATCATCAATTCTTAGCCCATTGCCAATTCTTTGATAAACAAAAACCTAGATTTCCCATTTGGAGACAATACAGCCTGCCACGTAGTTACTTGCGGCATTGCATAAATGTTAACTTTGAGTATAAATTGGCATCTCCAAAGCTTTTCCTAGAACTTGATCAGTGAAATTCCTCATTGCCAGTTTATGAGCACATTCAGTTTAATTTTCAGTCTTAAGTGTTCGTAATTTCAATTATTTTGCTTAAAATGTACTCTCATTCTGTTAAGGAGCTCAGTAACAGAAGCCTCAGTGATTTGTATATTGCAGTATGGCTGTGAACTTCAGGCAGACTCTCCTTTAAATTCCTTAGCCTAGCAGGCCGTACCAACACATAACTGTGCCACCCTGAGTGTGAAGGGGGTCAGTGCTTCTCACCTAAAATGGTCTGTGGAACAGAATTGTGATTTGGTCTGAGAAGAAATTTATCCTTTTTTGAAGGGGAAAGTAAACTTTAATTTAAATAATGGCAAATAATTTTCCTTCTTACCCCAACGTTGTGAGACAAATGGCCGTGCCCCCTCTCACTGTGATCTGCTGCTAGCCTGACTGAGATTAGTTAACTCAACGCAGGCCAGTGATCAAGTCTGGGACCTGTGGTGCAGTGCCACAACATGCAACATGCCCACTGTGTGATCAGGGAAGCTCTCTGAGGCACATATAACCCATCACTCCCACACCCTACTGTCGAGCTCTCATATACCCAAGCCCTGAATTTATTCTCTGAATTATACCTCCCCATTCAAAATAACTGGAATCAAACTGAGTAATGTTTGCGGGGATAGGAGGAAGATGTGCATATATCACCCTTTCTTTGTCAATCCTTCTGAAATTTAAAATATTTTCTCATTAGAAGCAATTTCCATCAGTTCTTGCATCCAAGAGCTACAAAGTTCTTGATTTTTAACTTTCCAGCTGCCTAAGATTTGCTTCTGGAGTCATGTAATGAGGTAATTGTTTAAGAGTTTGTGATTGTCTACTTCATTATGTCTGTTACTATTTTAAGAACACTGATTGCTTGATAAAAAGATTCATATCGTATGCAAAACTGTGAGCCCTGGAATCATTTATTTACTGTTCAGTCGATGTGGGATTAAAACAATTAATTAGCTTCTAAATTACTGTGACCTAATGGTTAGAAATCCGTCTCAGGTGGCAGTGCAAAACACACGGTATTGGAACGGCCACCCATTATACGCAGCACCTGATATTTAGTTCCATTAGTCGCTGCGTTTAACGGGCGGCCGATCCGATACCGCCCGCTTTGCGGCACTGCCTGAGACGGATTTCTAGGCCTCAGTCTTTATAGGAGATCACAATGACTTCTCTGGTCTGGTGTCAAAGCAACTTCTTCATGACACCATAATGTAGTTTTGCTGTCCCCTGACTTTGTTTTGACACATTTAGAAGTTAACTTTTCCATACATTTGTGACTGGTTTATCTGTCTGCAATTTTACCTGCAGAAAAAAATGTGCACACCAGCTGCTGATGGTTACAGCACTGCTTCTTAAGCTCTTTAGCACCTGCACATGGCTCCGGTGGACTGACTTTGCAATGATCACATTGTAACAGAGGGCATAGCATCAACCACCGAGCACCGAATCTACACTTCTCAATAGTGGTATAGTGGCGGTTTTAGACGTAGATATTGTGGCCTATAAATTCGTAGCATTTGCGCTGGCCGTTAAGGCCCGTTTTGGGAAAACAAAATGGTGGCCACCTCACTTCCACCCGCGGCTGGTGAGTCCTGCAACGGCCGCCATTTTCGGCTGGATGGCAGTGCTGCCGATGTCCGCGCTCGCTAGCGTTATGGAGATTATGCAGGTCGTGATGTCAGTGAGTGTGTAACACTCACCTGACGCCTGATCTGCCATTTTGGAGTGCGCTGCTCCACTTACCGGCCTGTGTTAATTACGACCAGCTGAGCAAGTGTTTACAAGCAGCAGGAAGGAGACTCCAGCAGCGCTATTTCAAGGAATAATCTGCAACAACTTGCAGCTGACATGTTTGTTCAGTTTGACTGGCTCTGTGGAATTTTCTACAACTCTTGCAGCTTTCTAAACTTCTTTCAAGGTCCTAAGGTGACAAAGAGTGTTGTTGCAAGTGAAGAGCGCCTTCATTTTTATTTAAAGGCATCTGCTCACAACACTTGCTCACAGTCACGGGGGCTCTACTGGCAGTCGATCTCGCGCTCGAGTATCTGAGGGAGAGGGAGCGGAGGCAGCGAAGAAGAGGAGAAGATGCTCGCAGAGGAAGGAGGAGGAGGGATAGGAGGGCTCTCAACAGGAGGCTTTACCCACCTAGGGTCTTCAGAGAGCGCTTCTCTGATATCCACTGAACCGAGGAGCAGTGTATTCGGAGGCTCCACTTCATCAAGGAGGTGGCCACAGAACTCTGCCACCTCCTGCAACCAGGCCTGTAGCCTGAGAGCTGGGCGACCCCGGCGCTGCCATTGGCCCTCAAGGTCACCGTGACCCTCAATTTCTTCACCAGCAGATCCTTCCAGTCTGCAGCAGGAGACATAGCTAGCATCTCCCAGTTAGCCATCCATCACTGCATCCGGGAGGTCACAGAGGCTCGCTACACCAGGAGAAGGGACTACATTGTCTTTCCCCTGAGCAGAGAGAAGCAGGAGGAGCATGCCTGTGGCTTTGCCAGGATAGCAGGCTTCCCTATGGTGTAGGGCGCCATCGACTGCACCCATGTGGCTTTGTAGGCGCCACATAACAATGCTGAGATCTTCCGTAACCGTAAAGGCTACCACTCACTTAATATGCAGTTCTTGTGCGACCACGCCCAGCGCATCCTGATGTCAATGCTCGCTATCCTGGCAGCAGTCAAGATGCCTTCATCCTGCACCAGTCCGGTGTGCCAGCAATCTTCCAGCCACCACGTCAAACCCAAGGCTGGCTGCTTGGAGACAAGGGCTATCCGCTCTACACCTGGCTGATGATGACTCCCCTCTGCAACCCCAACACTCGTGCCCAGCACTCATATAATGAGAGCCACGCTGCCACCAGGAACATCATCAAGCAGACCACTGGATCTGCTGCCTTGACCGTTCGGGAGGAGCCTTCCAGTACATGGCAGTGCAGGTGTCCCATTTCATGGTCTGCTGCATGCTCCACAACTTGGCCACCATGAGGGTGCAGCCCTTGACAGCAGGGAGAGCGGGACCACCTCAGGAAGAGGACAAGGGAGAGGAGGAGGAAGAGGAGGATGAGGAAGAGGACGAGGAGGAAGGGAGGAGGCAGGCAGCAAATCCCCCTTTGGCACGGGCTGTCCGTGAATACCTCATCAGACTCCTATTCGAGTGAATGCAACCCCAGATCCCTGCTGCTCACCACATCCCCATCAACCACATCCCCATCATACCATCCCTCTGTCACGGAATATCACAGCGTCCTGCTCCACAGACCCACTGCCACTCTCCCGGGTCGGCGCCTAAGCATTCCTAGCAATCTGTTGGAGGACAGATTGCTAGCCTGCTACGACACCCTGCAAGCCCCTTTCGACACTGGTAAGCCCAGCCACGATGGCAGCAAGCTGAGACTGCATGACAGCGCTCTGCACTTGCTCTGCAGCACTGAGAGGTTGGGTCGCTTCCCCCTGTGCTACAATGACAGCCGCAACATCGCCCATCACACGCAGCATCATGTCTGGGTCGACACGGTCTCTCCTAGAGGTGTCCATCATTTCCAGCCTGGAAATCATGGGCTCCAAGCTCGGCGCAAAACAGCATACAATGTTGGAGTTGGACTCCTCCATGCTCCTTGATATTGCCAAGAGGCTCTATAGCAGGCTTGCCATTGCACCTAGCACATCACCCTTATTCTGAAGGCTGCCCCATCAAGGTCCTCATCTGAGTCGGGTGCAGCAGAACTCGCGCGCGAACTCGCCCTCTGGGGAGCTGGCCCCCGAGCTACCCTTTCCCAGGCCTTGCTGCAGCCCACTCATGCCCGGTGCTCACCCTGTGCAGATCCTGCTTCTACACTACCCACTAAATTTCTCACAGTGCCAGTTTCTGAGCTGGTGTCTGCAAGTGTCAGATGCTGTGATGGTGTGCCTTCTTCTTCTCCTTCACTCTCCTCCATTGTTTCGGGGACAGGTTGTGCGGGTGGCAGATCTTGGTCATCTGAAAGGAGAAAGGCACAAGAGTTGGGTTATGTTGAGGGGAGCGGGGGGAAAGCAAGATATCCATACATATAGCATCAGCAGCTTGTAAGTGAGAAGAGATTGTGGGATGAGGGGGAAGTGGGATGTGAGAAGAAGGATGAGGAATGACCATACTGTTATTGTCCCCAAGGGCTTCAACCTCGCCCGTTGCCACAGCCTCGGTGACTTCCCCTCTGATGATGTCGAACACTGTCTCCTCCAGTTGGCTCAAGGCCTGTAAAGCAGCTTGGCCGCCTCCCATCTGCCGCTGCTCCCGGCGGTCCTGAGCCACCTTGGCCTGCAAGAGAAAGGAAAGTGTGTCAGTGACTGTGCTGCAATGTGGTTGGGTGATGTGCCTACCATAGTTGAATAGCTGTCAGTGTGTGCAAGGTGTGAGATGTAGGTGTGAGTGTTGCAGCAGTGGTAAGGTTGGGAGGGTAAAGTGAAGCTATGATTGTGAGTTATGAGTGGTGATAGCTAGAGATTGTTAGTAGGTGAGTGATGGGGTGTGGTGCATTGAGCAGTGTGTGAGGCTTGTGGTGCAGATGCTGAGATATGGCATTTGCTGAAGCCTTCACTCACCTTGACCACTCGTGTGACGTAATTAAACTTCGTTCGGCACTGGATCTATGTTCTCAGTACCACACTGTTGGCCGTCACATACCCAGATATCTTTTGCCAGAGCCTTCTCGATGTATGGGCTGATGGCTTCCTGCTACCCTGCGGGAACAGCACAGCCCACCTCCTCTCCACGGCCACCACCAGTGCCTCCAGAGCCGCATCTGACATCCTTCGGGCTCTTTCTCTCTGCTGGTGCTCAGCCATGTCTTTCAAGTTCAGTTATGAATCCAATTGGCGCTCCAAGTACAATGACAATGAGGTGCTGCAGCATCAAAGCACCTCCCCTTTAAGTAGTGGAGAAAGCCTAGGCCAAACATTACTTGCAATTAGACAGCGCCTGATATTGGCTCATCTGTTGAGCGGTAAGCCAATCAGCAGCACGTTTAGCACTGAGATCAGCACTATAATTATGTAAATGTTCAGTCAGCACAAATTTTGCGTGCTACCTAGACCAGTTTGACCCAATACAAGTAAATAGCGCTGGGCCATGACACCGCCCGTTTTTGGGCCATATCCAATTTCTAGGCCATTGTATATCATATTTTTTTGGAGAGCGGGTGTATTCCCCCAAGAAAATGTTGATTTCCCACATTGTATTTTCAATGTATTTTCCAATATTTTTGTGATTTTTATTTTCTTTATACTGATAGTGTGTACAGGGGTAATTTGATCACTTTGTGCCATTTCCCATCTTGCAATTGAAGTCAATGGAAATAACATTTGTGAGAAATTTAATGCAGGCTACCGATTTGCTATTGCCCATTTTACATTATCGCACAAAATCAAAATGACCCCCCTCCTCTACTCTAAGCTGCACAGGAAACTGCTCTCATGTTGAACTGTCTACATTATGGTTATCTATTATTAGAAAAATAATGTAGTTGTTTCTTGACTTGTTTACTAGCACCCAGCTTTACCACTCCGCCTCCACTCTCAACACCTGTGACCACCACTGTGCTGGCTGTCTGCTTGTCCAATATTAAATCATGGATGAACCAGAATTTCTCCAACTTAACATAGGCTAGACAGTAGACATCCCTTTTAGCTCCTGTCAAAAGTACGTTGCCCTAGCCATGATTCTATCCCCTTCATGGTTTCTCTCTCAAGCTGAACTTGGTGGAGTGCAGCTCCATGGTTCTATTTGATCCCAAGGCCACTGACTTCCAACTCTGCAACATTGCCTACCTCCACCCTTACCTCAACTCCACCGCCACTGAAATACTCATTCATGCCTCCGTGCTCCACTTTTCCAATGATCACCTTGCTGCCCTCCTAAGATCCTGCTACTGAAGTTCCAACTCATTCAAAACTCCACCATCCACATCCTATCCCACACCATGTCTGTCTCACCTATCACCCTTAAATTCTCCGACATTCATTGACTCTCTGTTCCTCCACTGAATTAAAAATCCTTGTCCCTGATCCAGGCAAGAAGTTAATGCCTGGCATGTTAATGAGGCCAAGGAGTTAAAATAGCCTGGATTTGATCTCTGTTGCAGTGGGTGAGTTTCCAACTCACCTCTCCACCCACACGCCCGGAGTTAAAATTGGAGCCTTTAAACAATTCATTGTATTGCTTTTTTCCTTTTCTTTATTTCTCCATGAGATCTCCACTATCGACTTCCACGCAGTCTTCCTACATTTGGGAGAATGTTATCGTCTGATTGGGCTATAGACTGCATGGCACTGCCATTCTACATTGGCAAACTGGAGGTTGATTTTCATGATGGCATTTGTCTTCCAGCTAATATTTACTTTGTCTGAACTAGTTTGTTTCACTACAGTGAGACTGGGAACATGTGAAACCAGCTCACAAAGGGTCACTGTGTATCAATGTTAGGTTAGAACTGGTCCTCAAAATTGAAGACCATTACTTTACTATGAGAACTAGAATTATAGAATTTTACAGCACCAAAGGAGACCATTCAGGCCATTGTGTCTGTCCTGGCTCTCTGAAAGTGATGTCCATTTCCCTTTCCCCTACCCTTTCCCTGTACCCTTTTAAATTTCTAGAATCAAAGATAGGACAGAATGCTTACCCCTAGGGCTTTATATCACAGAGTGGCACTTTGTATCTTAAATCCTATTGAAAAAGTGCAGAAAGAAAACTATTGAAGATATACTGGTAAACTGATGGATTTCAAAAATAAATAAACCATCTATGATATTGGGCAGTGCAATCAACATGTGGCTACAGTGCTTGTACATTCATTTTGTTGTGTTTTTCAATGTTCTATG
This sequence comes from Squalus acanthias, assembly GCA_030390025.1. Classification (NCBI taxonomy): domain Eukaryota; kingdom Metazoa; phylum Chordata; class Chondrichthyes; order Squaliformes; family Squalidae; genus Squalus; species Squalus acanthias. The sequence goes on along the minus strand of JASTWF010000493.1, from coordinate 246,983 downwards.
TCATTTGTATATTATCATTGTTACCAATCCACATAGGATTCTTCTGTACCTGCTGAAAACCTGATTCTGAAGTGTTCTTCTTAGGCCTGTCCTCTTGGGACACAGCTCTGTGGCTTGACACTGGTGCATTGTAATTTGCTAATGTGGCTTGGCCAGCCAGCATCCAATGCTGCAAGTGTTGTTTATGTTAATTTTAGTAGGATTATTGAGTTATGACTTCAAGTGGCTTGGAGAATGGTCTTACAGGAGCAGCAACATGAATCCAAAGCAAATATCTGGAAAGTACATTTTGATCTTTCCTTTGCTCAGCATGTACTCGGTGACATAACCAAATGGACATAACAGACTGCCAAGCAAACATTTTAAAAACACATTTTTGAGCATGAGGTATATAATTGTAATCTGAATGTAAATGTTAACACTGAAGGAACAGGTATTATTTGTCTAATTGAAGTCTGTTTGTTAATGTCCTTTTTAATTCATTATAATGCTTAGTTTGCTTTCAGTAAAAAAGAATCTTGCCAACTAACACTCAATTGCAGAATTAGCAGTAATTACTCATTGCAATTTAAGATTACCAGGCTGGTAATTATTTTCTGAATAGATAGATGATTTGATGTTATATTGTGTACAGAATCCTTTGTGTCATTCATATGAAGAGGCTGACAGTCACCAGGCAAATGTAACAGACTATGTTGATATAACTAAGGGGGATGAAAAAATGAACCTATAAAGACATGAAGGTCGATTTCAACTTGCATCAACTTGTAAAACAATGGAAATTAAAATTGAGCAGATTCTATAGCGGGTGGCTGATCTGCAACCCCAGATTTATGCCTGGGTAGCAAGTTGAAAATCTAACCCATGGAATTGCCAGGATAGGGCATCCTGGTGGCTCTACTGGGAAAGTGAATGTTAGATTCACCTCTCAACAAAGGACACATATTACTGGTTCTCAATCAGGCCACTGGGCAGAGGACCTTACGATAGCCGAGTGCCACATCTCAGGGACAGGAAAAATCAATAGGCAGAGGGTTGAATAATCCCATCCTAACTGGCAGAATACAGGTCCAGCCCACATAGAGTTGGAAAGGCAACAGAACAGAACACATTATAAAAAGGACAAGTTTGCCTGATGGCACAGTGGTTAGGTGGACTGTCACTGAGCCATACAGGCCAAGATGATCTCAGGTCTGTTCTTTAGTCTGTGCTGAGTTACCTGATATCAGCCAGATTGATAGTAGGGGTGCTACAATAAGCCCACAGTGCCCTTGGCTAGGAAGGAGGAAAATCAGCTAGGGTTCCTGCTCCTTATTGTTATTCAGTATTTCTAGCTGGAAAGTGCATGTGTATGGATATCAAATGAGAACAGGACAGCCTCAGCTGTTATGACTCCCTATGGTAAAATAGCCTGTCAACATCCACTGTCTCATCTCATTCATGATGCGGAGATGCCGGTGTTGGACTGGGGTGGACAAAAGTGAGAAGTCGCACAACACCAGGTTATAGTCCAACAGTTTTATTTGAAATCACAAGCTTTCGGAGTCCTTCACCTGACGAAGGAGCAGCGCTCCGAAAGCTTGTGATTTCAAATAAGCTGTTGGACTATAACCTGGTGTTGTGCGACTTCTCACTTTCATCTCATTCAGGAAGAAAGGTCACTTGATGAGCTGCTGACACTTGTGGAACTGTAAACCAGGGTCTTCAGGGAAAGAGAGAAAGAAAGGGAGAAAAAATTGGAGGGGGAAAAGGACTGGTGGATGTACGATTAAAATTCATAAAGTTCCCTTTGCTGCCTGAAGAGACTGAAATAAACCCCTTTGTCAAAAGGAACCTATAAATAGGTTTGATACATGCCCCCAGGATGCCAAATCACCTTCCTAATGCTTCCTTTGACACTTTCAGCTTTTTGCAGCGAAAGCTAATAAAACCTCTCATCCTTATGATATTCTGTGAATGATGAATGAGTAAAACAGATACTATTTAAAGAAAAAGCCACCATAAAAATGAAACAGTTACAAAGCATTCTGTTTAACTTCAACATCCTATTAAAGTTTCTGGATTATTTTTGTGGTGGGGAGGGGGGTGTTTTTGCTATCTCGTTTTCAGGGCTTTCATTTTTTTTCCTTTGATTTTTTTCCCTTACTGTCTCCTTGAGGTCGTGTGGATGCTGTTTACCAGTTTCTAATAATGGTTTAATATGTTCAGTCAGGTGAACAGGTCTTTTTGAGCACTCTTCATTGCTATGGTCTTTCCCTGATGGTTTTTCTGGTGGTTGAAGGTAAGTTTTTTTCTCATTTCCCTTCTGGTCTCCTTATCTGAGGAAGGATATACTTGCCTTAGAGGCACTGCAATGAAGGTTCACTAGATTGATTCCTGAGATGATAGGGTTGTCCTATGAGGAGAGATTGAATGGATTGGGCCTATACTCTCTGGAGTTTAGAAGAATGAGAGGTGATCTCATTGAAACAGATAAGATTCTGAGGGGGATTGACAGGGTTGATGCTGAGAGGTTGTTTCTCCTGGCTGGAGAGTCTAGAACTAGGGGGCATAGTCTCAGGATAAGGGGTCGGCCATTTAAGATTGAGATGAGGAGGAATTTCTTCACTCAGAGGGTTGTGAATCTTTGGAATTCTCTACTCCAAAGGGCTGTGGATGCTGAGATAGATGGATATTTGGGCTCTAGGGAAATCAAGGGATATGGGGATCGGGCGGGAAAGTGGAGTTGAGGTCGAAGATCAGCCATGATCTTATTGAATGGCGGAGCAGGCTCGAGGGGCTGTATGGCCTACTCCTGCTCCTGATTCGTATGTTCGCTTTTCATGACAATTTTCCTTAGTTCACTGACAACACTCTTACAGGGTTGGCCTATGATCTAATTGCTCGTACAGTCAGCAGTACAGTGTAAAGATTGATTATAAATATAAAAAGTAAAATTATCTCAATCACAGTTCAGCAGCTGGTATTCTTTTGAAATCATGTTTGTTGTTCTTTAACAATGTAATTGCAAAAAGTTCACATTACAAGGCCTGACAACCTAATATGAACCTTTCTTGCCTGACAGAAACAAATACAAAAGCACATAATATATTTTTCACTCACACCAAATGTTTTGCTTGCAATATGTTTCATTTTGTCATCACAACTCTGTATGTGTTTGGGTGCAAAGAGTGATTGATATTCTTGGGTGAATTGTTTTTAAGAATACAGAACTTGCCAAAGCAAACAACTTGAATGAAAGTGTAGAGAAGAGGGCTGAAAGCGTGCTGGAATGGATCCGTGACTGAGTTCACTGAAGGGTGAATTAACCGGACACAGAAAAACAAGGAGGCTTGCACCACACATCCCACATACACAATATACAGATTGGTAGGAGGTTTGTGTCATACAATTGGATAAATGTAGGACTCTGAAAATGTCCTTCACTTTCGTCAGCAGTGAAAATGGTTGCAATCGAAAGTAAGGTCATACTGCAGCCTACACTTCATGAAGCCCATTAATGCCAATCAACAATTTATCCAAACACAGTCTACTCCTGTCAGTTACTTTTACTTTAAATAAAAGTTTGAATTATCCAGTAATTAAAATTAAACAACACTGGAGCTGTTTTTTGCTTGTAAAAATTTGAATTAAAAGTTAATTTGAATTAAGTAACCCAGTTGAGTAGATTGTAATATCAGAAATGTATCTACAAACACTGCTCTGCTACTCATTCTTTTAATGTGTTCTCTGGCTGTGGGCAATGCTGGTAGGGCAGCATTTATTGGTCATCCCTTGTTGCCTTAAGAAGGTGGTGGTGGGCCTTGTCCTTGAATTGCGGCAGTCCTTGAGGTGATGGTGTTATGTTCCAACAAAAGTGTTGGGTTGGAAATTCCAGGATTCTGAACTAGTAACAATGAAGAAATAGTGATATATGTCCATGTCAGGATGCATGTGACTTGGAGGGGAACTTGGAGGTGATTATACTCACACAATGTTGCTGCTCTCATCCTTGGTGATAAAGGATTGCCTCATCCCTTACTCACAATAATCATACCACCCAGCTCATTCCTCAGGGGTTACATCCTCGAAACTCCTCCCCATTACCCATTCACCTCCCATTGCCGTCTTCCCAAGCCCCACTGGTATACATTCAACTGCTTGCTGGCTTTGTATTGTTCTCCAGACATTAGCTCCCTTGTAAACAAGGCCTTCACCATCCATGACCTGATAATGAATGAATTAAATGACATCCTGGCTTTGACTGAAACCTGGCTTATGGGTGGTGAGTCTTTATCCTCATTGAAACATCCTCACCAGGCTACACATTTCACCAGGTCCCCTGCCCAAAACACTGCAGCAATGGCTTGGCTCTCATCACCAAGTCACATTTTAGGCTCTTCCCCTATTACTTGAGCACTGTTTCCTCAATGGAGCATCTCATCTACTATTACAACTCATTTGAAGTCCTTGTTGTTTAACATCCTCCCAAGATCCATTCCAATTTCCATGTTGAGTACTCCTCCTTCATTCACCAAGTGAGTATTTATCCTTGGTGATTTTAACCTCCACATTAATTTCTCTTGACACCTCCACTGTGATTTCTTTGCCCTCCTGTCCTCCCTTAACCTTAACTTTACATCAACTACTTATCCAAACCAACTCAACCTCACATTCTCACGTGGCCTAACCATAAAAATGGCCACCTCTGTCAATTTTCTTGTCTCCACATCTCCCAGCCTACCTCCAACACATAAGCCTTCTCCATGAAAAAAATTGCTCCCTAACTCTTAAATCCCCCTCTTATGGTCCTCCACCTGTTATGACACCACTGTTGCTGTTCACCTGCTGAAAGGTTCCCTCATTTCTGAAAGAAGAAAGACTTACATTTATATAGCGCCTTTCACGACCACCGGACGTCTCAAAGCGCTTTACAGTCAATGAAGTACTTTCTGAAGTGTAGTCACTGTTGTAATGTGGGCAATGTGACAGCCAATTTGTGCACAGCAAGCTCCCACAAACAGCAATGTGGTAATGACCAGTTCATCTGTTTTTGTGATGTTGATTGAGGGACAAATATTAGCCAGGACACAGGGTATCACTCTCCTACTCTTCGAAATAGTGCCATGGGATCTTTTAACTCCACCTGAGAGAGCAGACAGGGCCTCGGTTTAATGTCTCATCGAAAAACGGCACCTCCGACAGTGCAGCACTCCCTCAGCACTGCACTGGAGTGTCAGCCTAGATTTATGTGCTCAAGTCCCTGGAGTGGGATTTGAACCCCCAACCTTCTGACTCAGAGGTGAAGGTGAATGTGCTACCCACTGAGCCACAGCTGACACCCTTTGCCTTTGCCACCCTTGTCCCGACAGGTCATTCAATCCTATCTTCAAACCCTTAAGTCTGAGGGCTATAGACTTGTGTGCAACTAGTGCATGGCCAGTCTTGTTGTTCACCACCAAATTTGGCTGGACCATGTCAAGCATACCACACTTCCCTCTCCTCAATCAAATCCTGCTATAACTCCAGGATCATTCTGGAAGGCAGGAACATCCTACAACTCCTTTTTGCTGTGGCAAACCACTTCCTCAGACTTCTTTTCTTCACCCCCTCCACCTTCACCTCTAACACCAAGGGCTGGATTTTGCCAGGCCCAGAGGAGGTGGGAGTGGAGGCGTGTGGGGTATTAAAATTGCAAAAAATGGCGGGCAGGCCCGACCCCGCCTCCATCCCGCCTCCGAGCAATTTTCCCAAATGCGTGGTTTCTGATCCCGTCTCCATCCCGCCTCCAAGAGGCGGGATAGGCCCTTAAGGCTCTTAACAACTACTTAATTGCCTCTATAATCACATTTTGAGAGGCCTTTCTGATTTTAACACTTTTCTGACGTGATGCACGCCTCCTCTGAAACACGACGGTGAAACCTGGCGGTAGCACACTTGGATTGCTGAGTATCAGCTGCAGCTCCACCATTAAAAAGGAGATTTGATCAATCATCATTCTGGGGGCACTTTTAGCGGGCATAACCATTGTTGTGGAAGTATGGACTCGTCGCCGTCGTGGCGGTGGCAAAAATTCTGGGAGCACACTTAGGTCTCCTGCTGCTCATTTTGCCTCCAGGTCCCTCTCACAGCAAAGGTCAAAAGGTTGGCAGTCTTTGCAGACCTTAAATGCAGCAGCAATGATGACATCATCAGAGGCGACTTTCAGACTCAAAACCTAATTGGGTCATGGGTTCCCACATGCTGGAACTCAATTGCCCAATTCGGGGAAAATCGCATAATTCTCCCACATCCAATTGGAGTCGGGTGGCTAACACGAAAAGCGGATGACACGACCCCAGCCCGCCCCAATGACAAAATCGAGCCCCAAGTGCGAGGAGCTCACAGATTTCTACATTTGAGACCATCACCAGCCATATCCCAACCCCTCATTCATGCAAGTGCAATGCTCTCTTACTTTGTAGCTTCTCCCCCATCCCTTTTGTGAGAATCATTGTCTACCCTTTTGATTGACTCCCATCCCCTGATCACAGAAGTGCCCATCTTTCCCGGAACTCCATATTTGAATCCCTCCAATCAGGTTTCCGCCCCGCCACAGTACTGAAACAGCTCTTATCAAAGTCACAAATTACATCCTATGTGACTGTGACGAATGTATCCCCCTCGTCCTTCTCGACCTGTCTGCAGCCTTTAACACGGTCATAGTTTACAAATTGCCACTCACCTTGTTTCATTCCTTCATTTTATTGTTTTATTTTCTAACTTTAAGTACTAGTTGTGTGTGAGGTTCAGAGTGACCACATTTCATTACATAAGGAGCTGACCTGTTGTGGAATGCCTTGGCCAGTGTTACAGGGCAGTGACATTTGTGAGGGTTACACTAGGGTTCAGGTCTGGAGCTCAGCACCCTCTGTAGGGAGCAGTTGGAAAGCTGGTTCTGTTTCCTTGCTTTTGAAAGGTTTCCAAACACTGCGGCTATTGACAGAAGACGAATAGCCTCCTCCAGTCACCTGCCATGCCTGCAAACAGTATTTTGTAAAAGAGCCAGAAACCAAGGATCTTCACCTCCTTGGCGAGATAAGATTGAAGCTCGTTGTCTAGTTGAGGTTAATCACCATAAAATCCAGCACAATCCCTTAATGCATAAAAAGTGTGGACCCAAAGCAAACCCAGCCTTTTCAAGTAATCCGATTCCTTTATGCTTTGTATTAAGCACAGACCACTCAAGAGATGACTGCACGGAAAGGAAACACCACTTGCCTTTTAGTGCTGCTTACCAGACACAGTTGACAATTCCCAATATTAGGCAAGTAAATAATCCAGTTAATCTTTAATGTGCAAACCCTTCGTTTGATGTCACCTACACCTGCAATACTCCCTCTGCAATTATCTACAGCGGGCTAGTATGAGTTTTATTGTGCCTGTGGAAAAGGGCAACTACCTCCTTTAAAACTGCCACAACTAGTTACTGCATTTTACATGACTTTTTAAACTTTAAAGCTGTACTGACCACATCAAAATCGAAACGGAAACATTACACATTAAATGACTGAATGACCTTTCTGTGGCTGTGTGAACGGTATGTAACCTTTTAAATACAACACCAAACTGAACCCTGGTTATGGAATTTATGTTGTGCGATCAAAATTATAAACACACACACACACACACACACTTAATGGCTTGATTCCCTGTTAACACTGATTATTTACACAGCAAAGCATTGTTACTTGGCATCAAATGCCCATAGCAACAGAAAGGTTTCAGAAATTACATTTTCGATTTCAAGGATTTATTTACACACATATGTTATATTATGGTTAATCAAGAAGACAAGTTATAACTAAATATTGTTAACCAGTGTTATAATTCCCCATACAGCCGACAATACTGGTAACCAAAGTGTTAATAGCACTGCACCTTTGCTTTGTCATGTTCTTGCATTTCCGCTGTTTTCTCAAAATGGAATTTTACTACGTTAAAGGCGCTATATAAATACAAGTTGTTGTTGTTGTTAAATAAAATGAATATGTGTCATTTTAAAAATGAAGGAATCATATATTAACTGGAACTATTTATTTATTTGCCCAATCCCAATCTTTATATGAAATATTTTTACATGTAGGTATTATTGAAGGGCCTTGAGTAGAAACGTCCTTGAAATTAAGTCTGATATAAATGTTGTATATAACTCGTCTACATCCTATTTGAGAACAATAAAGTCTAGCTGTTGTGTTATTATCTCTGTCAGCGATGTAGGTCCCCATACCTGTGTATCCATTTATATAAACATCTATACTTGAACAGCAACTTTTAAAAAGCCACTTTTTTGCTCAGCTTCGCTGGCTATCAGGAGAATTCCTTTGGGTACAATTTTCTCACATATGGCGATTTAGCATAAGCTGAAATAAAAGGTCACTTTGATGGTTCAGATCATTAATAAGGAGGGAAAAAAATCCTTCCTGACGGGTGAGTTCACAGGTCTCATAATTGCAGAATGATGGAATATCTCCCTGCAGACCAGAGGAGAACATTTTAAAGCCAAGCTGGTAATTAAGAAAAACATTTAAACAAAACCTCAGGACAAACTTTACAGATGAAAGCGAGTTTAAAAAGGCAGATGGAAACTATGGGGAGTGAACTCTAAAGAATAACCATATTGTACTTCATGACTTTGGACTCTAAGGTTTGGATACGAGAAGTACTCCTGGGTCACTGGGAAGGATTTGGCATGTTTGTAAGTTCATTCAGTAATACCTCCACAGATACATTTTCTCCTTTAAATGGTTTGGATGCGGTAGTTCTTTTTGACAGAAATTTAAAAAGTTCATTAATCAGCTACCAAGTTTGCAGTTTCCCCTCATTACCTCTGTAGGTGTATTACCAGTGCGCCTGTGCACTCACTAATCCAGTATCAGACGTGACTCCAGGATGGTATGTTGCCTCCCTGGTGCCAGGGTCAAGGATGTCACTGAGTGGCTGCCGAACATTTTGAGGGGTGAGGGTGAACAGCCAGAGGTCGTGGTCCATATCGGTACCAACGACATAGGTAGAAAGAGGGATGAGGTCCTGCAGGCAGATTTTAGGGAGCTAGGAAAGAGATTAAAAAGCAGGACCTCAAAGGTAGTAATCTCCGGATTACTCCTGGTGCCACGCGCATGTAAGTATAGAAATAGGAGGATAGCACAGATGAATGCGTCGCTGGAGAGATGGTGCAGGAGAGAGGGCTTCAGATTCCTGGGGCATTGGGACCGGTTCTGGGGGAGGTGGGACCTGTACAGGCCGGATGGGTTGCACCTCAACTGGGCTGGAACCAATATCCTCGTGGGGAGGTTTGCTAGTGCTGTTGGGGAGGGTTTAAACTAATTTGGCAGGGGGATGGGCACCAGGATGTAACATTAGAAAGGGGAAATAAAGTGCTCAAAGGATTGGGAGAGGCAGAGAGCACTAAAGTAAGAAATAGTAAGGTATTAGGTGGGGTCAAACTAAGAGAGAATACAGGATGGTCTAAGATGGGTTTACAGTGTATGTATGTGAACGCACGAAGCGTAGTAAACAAGGTAAGTGAGCTGCAGGCACAAATAACCACATGGAAATATGATGTTGTGGCAATAATGGAGACCTGGCTCAAAATAGGGCAGGATTGGGTATTAAATATTCCTGGTTATAAAGTGTTCAGGAAAGATAGGGAAGGAAAGATAGGAGGTGGTGTGGCAGTATTGGTCAAGGAGAATGTTACAGTGCTGGAGAGAGAGGATGTCCTGGAGGGGTCAAGGACAGAATCTATATGGCTAGAGTTAAGAAATAATAGAGGTGCCATTACACTACTAGGTGTATTCAATAGACCACCAACTAGTGGGAAAGATATGGAGGAGCAAATTTGCAGAGAAATTACAGAGAGGTGCAAGAACTATAGAGTAGTAATAATGGGGGACTTCAACTATCCTAATATAGACTGGGATCGTAATAGTGTTAAGGGCAGAGAAGGGGAAGAATTTCTGAAGTGTGTTCAGGAGACCTTTCTTGATCAGTATGTTTCCGGCCCGACGAGGCAGGAGGCATTGGTAGACCTGGTTCTGGGGAATGAGGTAGATCAAGTGGAGCAAGTGTCAATAGGTGAACATTTAGGGAACAGTGATCATAGTATCATAAGGGTTAGATTAGCTATGGAAAAGGACAGGGAACAATCTACAGTAAAAATGTTTAACTGGGGGAAGGCCAATTTCAGTGGGATGAGAACGGATCTGGCCCAGGTAAACTTGATTGGAAGGCAAAACTGTAATGGAACAATGGGCTGCCTTTAAAGAGGAAATAGTTCAGATACAGTAGAGGTACATTCCCACTAGGGGGAAAGGCAGGGCAACTAAAGTCAGGGCTCTCTGGATAATGAAAGAGATAGAGACTATGATGAAGCAGTAAAAGAGAGCGTATGACAGATGTCAGGTTGCAAATACATCTGAGAATCAGGCTATATAGAGAAAGGTCAGAGGAGAAGTGAAAAAGAAAATAAGAGGGGCAAAGAGAGGGTATGAGAATAGAATGGCAACCAACATAAAAGATAATCCAAAAGTTTTCAATAGGCATATAAATAGTAAAAGGGTAGTAAGAGAAGGGGTGGGGCTGATTAGGGACCAAAAAGGAGACCTATGCATGGAGGCAGAGGATATGGCTGAGGCACTAAATGAGTACTTTGCATCTGTCTTCACCAAAGAAGAGGATGTTGCCATAGACATAGTAAAAGAGGAGGTAGTGGAGATAGTTGATAGGATAAAAATTGATAAAGAGGAGGTATTAGAAAGGCTGGCTGTACTTAAAGTAGATAAATCACCAGGAGCGGATGGAATGCATCCTAGGATGCTGAGGGAATTGAGGGAGGAAATCGCGGAGGCATTGGCCATAATATTCCAATCCTCCTTAGATATGGGGGTGGTGCCAGAGGACTGGAGAACTGAAAATGTTACACCATTGTTCAAAAAAGGGTGTAAAGATAAACCCAGCAACTACAGGCCAGTCAGTTTGACCTTGGTGGTGGGGAAGCTTTTAGAAACAGTAATCAGGGACAAAATTAACAGTCACTTGGACAAGTGTGGATTAATTAAGGAAAGCCAGCACGGATTTGTTAAAGGGAAATTGTGTTTAACTAACTTGATTGAGTTTTTTGATGAGGTAACAGAGAGGGTTGCTGAGGGTAATACAGTTGACGTAGTGTACATGGACTTCAAAAAGGTGTTCGACAAAGTGCCACATAACAGGCGTGCCAGCAAAGTTGAAGCCCATGGAATAAAAGGGACAGTGGCAACATGGATACGGAATTGGCTAAGTGATAGGAAACAGAGAGTAGTGGTGAACGGTTGTTTTTTGGACTGGAGGAAGGTATACAGTGGTGTTCCCCAGGGGTTAGTTCTAGGACCACTGCTTTTCTTGATATATATTAATGACTTAGACGTGGGTGTACAGGGCACAATTTCAAAATTTGCAGATGACACAAAACTTGGAAGTATAGTGAACAGTGATGAGGATAGTGATAGACTTCAAGAAGACATAGGCTGGTGAAATGGGCAGACACGTGGCAGATGAAATTTAATGCAGAAAAGTTTGAAGTGATACATTTTGGTAGAAAGAATGAGGAGAGGAAATATAAACTAAAGGGTACAATCCTAAAGGGGGTGCATGAACAAAGAGACCTAGGGGTATATGTGCACAAATTGTTGAAGGTGGCAGGGCAGGTTGAGAAAGCAGTTAAAAAGGGTTACGGGATCTTGGGCTTCATGAATAGAGGTATAGAGTACAAAAGTGTGGAAATTATGATAAAACACTGGTTCGGCCCCAACTGGAGTACTGTGTCCAATTCTGGGCACCACACTTTAGGAAGGATGTGAAGGCCTTAAAGAGGGTGCAGAAAAGATTTACGAGAATGATTCCAGGAATGAGGGACTTCAGTTATGTTGATAGACTGGAGAAGCTGGGTTTATTCTCCTTGGAGCAGAGAAGATTGAGAGGAGATTTGATAGAGGTGTTCAAAATCATGAGAGGTCTGGACAGAGTAGATAGAGGGAAACTGTTCCCATTGGTAGAAGGGTCGAGAACCAGAGGACACAGATTTAAGGTGATTAGCAAAAGAACCAAAGGCGACGTAAGAAAAAACTTTTTTTACGCAGTGAGTGGTTAAGATCTGGAATGCACTGCCTGAAAGGGTGGTGGAGGCAGACTCAATCATGGCTTTCAAAAGGGAGTTGGATAAGTATCTGAAGGAAAGAAATTTGCAGGGCTACGGGGAAAGGGTGGGGGAGTGGGACTAGCTGAAGTGCTCTTGCAGAGAGCCGGCACGGGCTCAACGGGCCGAATGGCCTTATTCCGTGCTGTAACCATTCTATGATTCTATGAAACCATGGCAAGAAATGTATTTCGTTGTGCAATTCATAGTAGAAATTAAATATATGTTGATAAAAGAACAACCAAATATAAGTTTATGTTATTGGTATTTTAATTAGGCTACAACTTCGCGTCTTTTTAATTCAAATACTTTAATAGGATATGAGAATAGAGTTGGGGAATGGGACAGAGTGGATAGCTCTTTCAGAAAGGCGGCAAAGGCTGGTCCAATGGCCTCCTTCTGTACTGTAAAATTTTATGAAGTTTGGAATTTTTCACGCACACACACGTGTATGCACAGATACCTACAAACAGAAGTCGAAAAATAGCACAGTACCCCGATGGAACCAGAGTAGTCAGGGCATTTTAATAAATATAGTTTATAACTAGTGATACCGAAAATACAGCGCCTTAGAATAACAATGATGGTTTCAGTGTAATGCAAATGGTTCGCTTTGATAATACTGTGTAACTAAACACACAGAAGGGTTTTCATCTTCCCTGCTGCTTTTTTGTCCATTGTTATTTGTGTTGACGCAATACGTTTGAATGTAGATCAAACATTCACATATACACATTGGCCTGGGTGTATCTAAAGAAAACATTAGTTAAGTTTGCAGAGACCTATATTTCCACATTATGAGTAAATTAAGGTCGGCTCCGCGGGGAAATACAAGCAATTCCACTTGTGTAGTTTTCCTTAACACCACCAATGAGTTCTCAAGAAAAAGGCAATAATTCCCGAATTCTTCTGGGTCAAATCCTCACTTCCTTTCTGAGCACTCAACCGAGGTCAACCAAACTCACAGACGTGGGATTTCGTGTCTGAGAATGGCATATTGATTTATTTTTAACAAAACAAGTAGCCACAAATGTATTTTCCAGATTCGTTAATAACTGCAGATATTTTGTAAGCTCGGATAATCTGATTCAACACGGTTTACCAAGCTATTTATTTTTTTACTTATTAATTAGTTACTCTGTAGAAAGTCGAAGTCAATCTAATTGGTCAAGTCTCCTTAGTTTAAAAATATTGCTTATTGAGTTTGGCCATTTCACACCCCCTCATACACACAGTGATACAACTCTCTCACACACACACATACCCTCATACACACAGTGATACAACCTCTCTCTCACACACACCCTCACACACAGTGATACAACCTCTCTCTCACACACACCCTCACACACACAGTGATACAACCTCTCACACACACACACACCCTCATACACAGTGATACAACCTCTCTCTCACACACACAGTGATACAACACCTCTTACACACACACACACAATGATACAACCTCTCTCACACACACACAGCCTCATACACAGTGATACAACCTCTCTCTCACACACACCCTCACACACACAGTGATACAACACCTCTAACACACACACCCTCACACACAGTGATACAACCTCTCACACACACACATACACCCTCATACACAGTGATACAACCTCACACACACCCTCATACACCGTGATACAACCTCTCTCACACACACACACCCTCATACACAGTGATACAACCTCTCTCTCACACACAGTGATACAACCTCTCACACACACACACACCTCACACACAGTGATACAACCTCTCTCTTACACACACCCTCACACACACAGTGATACAACCTCTCACACACACACACCCTCACACACAGTGATACAGCCTCTCTCACACACACACCCTCACACACACAGTGATACAACACCTCTCACACACACTCTCATACACAGTGATATAACCTCACACACACACCCACATACACACAGTGATACAACCTCTCACACACACACACCCTCGCACACACAGTGATACAACCTCTCGACAGAGGCCGTGACGGGAGCAACAGGAGAGAACAAGGCTTACCAATCTCGCAGACCGGAGGCGGCGTTCCAGAGCCACGTCACAATTCAAAAAGTGATGCGGGCAAGAGGAAGCAGCTGATTGGGTGAGTAAGGCCAGGTGAGTATTTATACTACTCTATAGTTTGACAGTTAAAGTTAATAGTTTATAAAGTTTAGAAGGTCTTAATTTTTGTGGTTATAGTTTCTAAGTTCTCTGTTGTGTAGCGGGGAGTGCTAGTAAACAAAGGCTCTTGAGTATATCATTTAATTGTAGTGTAATTAGTGGTATTGATTTGATTTAATTTAATTCAGATTAATTAAAGGGTAAGTCACGGCAGCACAGCTCGGCCCCGTGGCACGCTCCTCCTGCACTACGTGGGAAATCAGGTACACTTCCTGTGTCCTTGACGACCATGTGTGCGGGAAGTGTATCCAGCTGCAGCTACTGGCAGACTGCATTGCGGCGCTGGAGCTGCGAATGGATACATACTGGAGCATTTGCGATGCTGAGGACATCGTGGATAGCACGTTTAATGAGTTGGTCACACTGCAGGTAAAGGCTGCACAGGCAGGAAGGGAATGGGTGACCGCCAGGCAGGTAGTGCAGAGGTCCCCTGTGGCCATCCCCCTCTCAAACAGATATACCACTTTGGATATTGTTGAGGGAGATGGCTTATCGGGGGAAGGCAGCAGCAGCCAACTTTCTGGCACCATGGGTGGTTCTGCTGCACAGGACGGGAGGAAAAAGAACGGGAGAGCTATAGTGATAGGGGATTCTATTGTAAGAGGAATAGATAGGCGTTTCTGCGGCCGCAAACGAGACTCCAGGATGGTATGTTGCCTCCCTAGTGCAAGGGTCAAGGATGTCTCGGGGCGGCTGCAGGGCATTCTGGAGGGGGAGGGTGAACAGCCAGTTATCGTGGTGCATATAGGTACCAACGATATAGGTAAAAAATGGGATGAGGTCCTAAAAGCTGAATATAGGGAGTTAGGAGGTAAATTAAAAAATAGGACCTCAAAGGTAGTAATCTCAGGATTGCTACCAGTGCACGTGCTAGTCAGAGTAGAAATAGAAGGATATTTCAGATGAATATGTGGCTAGAGGACTGGTGCAAGGGGGAGGGATTCAAATTCCTGGGACATTGGAACCGGTTCTGGGGGAGGTGGGACCAGTATTAACTGAACGGTTTGCACGTGGGCAGGACCAGGACCGATGTCCTAGGGGGAGTGTTTGCTAGTGCTGTTGGGGAGGGTTTAAACTAAAATGGCAGGGGGTGGGAACCTGTGCAGGGAGACAGAGGAAAGGGAAGCAAGGATAGAAACAAAAGACAGGAAGGAGAAAAGCAAAAGTGGAAGGCAGCAAAATCAAGGGTGTAAATCAAACAGGGCTACAGTAAATAATAATTCTAAAAGGACTAAGAGTGTTAAAAAAACAAGCCTGAAGGCTTTGGGGGAGAAATTCAGTATCGCCCCATTTGGGGCGCAATTATCGGCCGGGCGCAAAGATTAGCGCCTGGCGCTAATTATCGCCACCGACTGCAAACTTGACTTTTATCGCCCCTGGAGGTGATTGCAGCGCTATATCAGGCGCTTCACACCTGTCTTAAGGTGCAAAGGCCGAGGAGCGAGGCGCTACCTCAGAGCGCTGGCGAAGCTCATGTAATGTCAGTCAGCAATGGAACACACACACAATGGCACGGGCCAGTTCTTAAAGGGGATGGTTAATCTTGCTTTCCATCCACATCCTGCTCATTGCAGCCTTGAATCTCGGCCTGGAGAGACCTGCACATCAAATCTGCTGGAAAGAACAATGGAGTGTGCCAGGCAAAGAGCTCAGAGTGCAGCCCCCACAGTCTCTTCTAAATCGATACAAGGAATGGCAAATCAAAATGAACCTGCAAAGTGCTGCTCAGTACCCAAAACTCCTTCACACAATGTTGAATCTCTCCAGAAGTCTCTCCCTCTCTCTCTCAGAATGCATAGTTCAAAAATGGCACCAACAATAAAAGGCAGGAAGCGGTCACCTTTAAATAGCGCTCCCCCTTTCCCTTCATGACTGCAGAACGCTCCCCTCAACCTGTCGTTGCTAGCGTCAGGCGGTAAGGCAGGGGGTGCCACTCAATATCCGCTCCGGGGCGATACCGGGGCGTTGCGCACTCGAGTGACGTCATGATCTGCCGGCGCAGGAGATCGTGGCGGTAGTGTTTAGTGCCGCCGCAAAATGTCTAGTTAATTTCGCGAGCGGCGCAAACTTCGCCGTGCCTGGGCGCTAGATGCTTTGCGCCCCATTAGCGCCCTCTTAAGGCGCTAACGGGAGGCGCAACCAACTGAATTTTTCCCCCTTTGTGTCTTAATGCGAGGAGCATTCGTAATAAGGTAGATGAATTAGCTGCGCAAATAGATGTAAACGGATATGATATAATTGGGATTACGGAGACATGGCTCCAGGGTGACCAAGGCTGGGAATTCAACATCCAGGGGTATTCAATATTCAAGAAGGACAGGCAAAATCGAAAAGGAGGTGGGGTAGCATTGCTGGTTAAAGAGGAGATTAACACAATAGTAAGGAAGGATATTAGCTCTGATGATGTGGAATCTGTATGGGTAGAGCTGAGAAATATCATGGGGCAGAAAACGTTAGTGGGAGTTGTATACAAACGCCCAAACAGTAATGCTGAGGTTGGGGATGGCATTAAACGGGAAATTAGAGATGCGTGCAATAAGGGCACAGCAGTTATCATGGGTGACTTTAATCTACATATAGATTGGGCTAACCAAATTAGTAACAATACTGTGGAGGAGGAATTCCTAGAGTGTATACGGGATGGTTTCCTGGACCAATATGTCGAGGAACTAACTAGAGATCAGGCCATCTTAGACTGGGTATTATGTAATGAGAAAGGATTAATTAGCAATCTTGTTGTGCAAGGCCCCTGGGGAGGAGCGATCATAATATGATAGAATTCTTCATTAAGATGGAGAGTGAAGTAGTTGACTCAGAGACTAGGGTCCTGAATTTAAATAAAGGAAACTAAGATGGTATGAGGCGCGAGTTGGCTAGGGTGGATTGGGGAGCATTACTTAAAGGGTTGACGGTGGATAGGCAATGGCAAACATTTAAAGATCGCATGGATGAACTACAGAATTTGTTCATCCCTGTTTGGCATAAAAATAAAACAAAAAAGGTGACTCAACCTTGGCTAACAAGGGAAATTAGGGATAGCATAAGATCCAAGAAGAGGACATATAAATTGGCCAGAAAAAGCAGCAAACCTGAGGATTGGGAGCAGTTTAGGATTCAGCAAAGGAGGACAAAGGGATTAATTAAGAGGGGAAAAATAGAATATGAGAGTAAGTTTGCAGGGAACATAAAAACTGACTTTAAAATCTTCTATAGATATGTGAAGAGAAAAAGATTGGTGAAGTCAAGCGTAGGTCCCTTGCAGTCAGAATCAGGGGAATTTATAATGGGGAACAAAGAAATGGCAGACCAATTAAATACATACTTTGGTTCTGTCTTCACAAAGGAGGACACAAATAACTTCCTAGAGATGTCAGGGAACATAGGGTCTAATGAGAGGGAAGAATTGAATGAAATAGTATTTGTAGGGAAATGGTGTTAGGGAAATTGACGGGATTGAAGGCCGATAAATCCCCATGGCCTGATAATCTACATCCTAGGGTACTTAAGGAAGTGGCCCTAGAAATAGTAGATGCATTGCTGGTCATCTTTCAAAATTCTATAGACTCTGGAACAGTTCCCATGGATTGGAGGGTAGCTAATGTAACCCCACTATTTAAAAAAGGTGGTAGAGAGAAAATGGGGAATTATAGACCGGTAAGCCTGACATCGGTAGTGGGGAAAATGCTAGAGTCCATTATAAAAGTTGTAATAGCAGAGCACTTGGAAAACAGTGACAGGATCGGACAAAGTCAACATGGATTTACAAAAGGTAAATCATGCTTGACTAATCTACTAGAATTTTTTGAGGATGTAACTGGTAGAATAGATAAGGGAGAACCAGTGGATGTGGTGTATTTGGACTTTCAGAAGGCTTTTGATAAGGTCCCGCATAAGAGATTAGCGTGTAAAGTTAAAGCACATGGGATTGGGGATAAGGTACTGACTTAGATAGAGAACTGGTTGGCAGACAGGAAGCAAAGAGTTGGAATAAATGGGTCTTTTTCCGAGTGGCAGGCAGTGACTAGTAGGGTACCGCAGGGATCGGTGTTAGGACTCCAGCTATTCACAATATATATTAATGATCTAGATGAGGGAACTAGATGTAATATCTCCAAGTTTGCAGACGACACAAAGATGGGTGGGCGTGTGTGCTGTGAGGAGGATACAGAGAAACTCTAGTATAATTTAGGCAGATGCATGGCAGATGCAGTATAATGTGAATAAATGCGAGGTTATCCACTTTGGTGGCAAAAACAGGAAGGCAGATTATTATCTGAATGGCAATAGATTGGGAAAAGGGGAAGTGCAACGAGACCTGGGTGTCATTGTGCACTAGTTGCTGAAGGTAAGCATGCAGGTGCAGCAGGCGGTTAAGAAGGCAAATGGCATGTTGGCCTTCTTAGCGAGAGGATTCGAGTACAGGAGCAAGGATGTCTTGCTGCAGTTGTACAGGGCCTTGGTGAGACCACACCTTGAGTATTGTGTGCAGTTTTGGTTGCCTTAGCTGAGGAAGGATGTTCTTGCCATGGAGGGAGTGCAGCGAAGATTCACCAGACTGATACCTGGGATGGCAGGAATGACGTATGAAGAGAGATTGGGTCGATTAGGCTTATATTCACTGGAGTTTAGAAGAATGAGAGGGGATCTCATTGAAACTTATAAAATTCTAACAGGTCTAGACAGACTAGATGTAGGAAGGATGTTCCCGATGGCGGGGGAGTCCAGAACCAGGGGTCACAGTCTAAGGATAAAGGGTAAGCCAATTAGGACTGAGATGAGGAGGAATTTCAGCACCCAGAGAGTGGTGAACCTGTGGAATTCACTACCACAGAAGGCAGTTGAGGCCAATTCATTAAATATATTCAAGAAGGAGTTAGATATATTTCTTAAGGCTAAAGGGATCAAGGGATATGGGGAGAAAGCAGGGACAGGGTACTGAATTTGGATGATCAGCCATGATCTCATTAAATGGCGGAACAGGCTCGAGGGGCCGAATGGCCTACTCCTGCTCCTATTTTCTATGTTTCTATGTTTCTCACACACACACACCCTCATACACACAGTGATACAACCTCTCTCTCACACACACACACCCTCACACACAGTGATACACCTCTCTCTCACACACACACACCCTCATACACAGTGATACAACCTCTCTCTCACACACACCCTCACACACACAGTGATACAACCTCTCTCTCACACACTCTCACACACAGTGATACAACCTCATAAACACCCTCATACAGTGATACAACCTCTCTCTCACACACACCCTCACACACACAGTGATACAACCTCTCACACACAAACCCTCATACACAGTGATACAACCTCTCTCTCACACACACCCTCACACACACAGTGATACAACCTCTCTCTCACACACACAGTGATACAACCTCTCTCACACACACACCCTCACACAGTAATATAACCTCTCTCACACACACACCTTCACACACACAGTGATACAACCTCTCTCTCACCCTCACACACAGTGATACAACCTCTCTCACACACACAGTGATACAACTTCTCTCACACACACCCGCACACACACACCCTCACACACAGTGATACAACCTCCCTCACACACACCTTCACATACACACCCTCACACACAGTGATACAACCTCTCTCACACACACAGTGATACAACCTCTCTCACACACACCCGCACACACACACCCTCACACACAGTGATACAACCTCCCTCACACACACCTTCACATACACACCCTCAGACACAGTGATACAACCTCTCTCACACACACCTTCACATACACACCCTCAGACACAGTGATACAACCTCTCTCACCCTCACACCCTCACACACACAGTGATACAACCTCTCTCTCCTTCACACACTCCCTCACACACACAGTGATACAACCTCTCTCTCCCTCACACACTCCCTCACACACACAGTGATACAGCCTCTCTCTCCCTCACACACACCCTCACATACACAGTGATACAATCTCTCTGTCACACTCACACACCCTCATACACACGGTGATACAACCTCTCCCTCTCACACACACACACCCTCACACAGACACGGTGATACAACCTCTCTCTATCACACACACAACCTCACACACACAGTGATACAAACTCTCTCACACACACACATCCTCACACGCACATTGATACAACCTGTCTCCCTCACACACACTCCCTCACACACATAGGAACATAGGAACAGGAGTAGGCCACTCAGCCCCTCAAGCCTGTTCTGCCATTCAAAGAGATCATGGCTGATCTGTGATCGAACCCCATATACCTGCCTTTGGCCCATAACCCTTAATACCTTTGGTTAACAAAAAGCTATCAATCTCAGATTAAAAATTAAAAATTGATCTAACATCAATTGCCGTTTGCAGAAGAGAGTTCCAAACTTCTACCACCCTTTGTGTGTAGAAGTGTTTCCTAATTACACTCCTGAAAGGTCTTGCTCTAATATTTAGACTATGCCCCCTAGTCCTAGAATCCCCAACCAGCAGAAATAGTTTCTCTCTATCTACCCTATCTGTTCCCCTTACTATCCTGAAAACTTCAATCAGATCACCCCTTAACCTTCTAAATTCTAGGGAATACAACCCTAATTTGTGTAATGTCTCCTCATAACTTAACCCTTGAAGTCTGGGTATCATTCTGGTAAACCTACACTGCACTCCCTCCAAGGCCAATATATCCTTCCTAAGGTGTGGTGCCCAGAACTGCTCACAGTACTCCAGGTGTGGTCTAACCAGGGTCTTGTATAGCTGCAGCATAACTTCTACCCCCTTGTACTCTAGTCCTCTAGATATAAAGGCCAGCATTCCATTAGCTTTTTTGATTATTTTCTGTACCTGTTCATGACATTTTCATGATCTATGTACTGACCCCCCCCCCCCCCGTGTCTCTTTGGACATCCACTGTTTTTAGCTTTTTACCATTTAGAAAGTACCTTGTTCTATCCCTTTTAGGTCTAACGTGGATGACCTCACATTTGCTTACATTGAAATCCATTTGCCACAGTTTTGTCCATTCACTTACTCTATCAATATAAGAACATAAGACCATGAGACATAGGAGCAGGAGTAGGTCATTTGGCCCCTCAAGCCTACTCCACCATTCAAAAAGATCATGGCTGATCTGATCTTGGCCTTAACTCCACTTCCCTGCCCGCTCCCCATAACCCTTGACTCCCTTATCATTCAAAAATCTGTCTATCTCCACCTTAAATATATTCAATGACCCAGCCTCCACAGCTCTCTGGGGAAGAGAATTCCAAAGATTCACGACCCTCTGAGAGAAGAAATTCCTCCTCATTTCCAATTTAAAAGGGTTTCCCCTTATTCTGAAATGATGGCCCCTAGTTCTAGATCCCCCCACGAGGGAATATCCCTTTGTAATTTTATGCTTTCATCTACACGGCTTACAATGCCGCCTATCTTTGTGTTATCAACAAATTTGGATATATGACTTTCTATGCCATCATCTAAGTCATTAATAAATATTGTTAATAGTTGAGGCCCCAACACAGATCCCTGCGGGACACCACTAGTCACATCCTGCCAATTTGAGTACCTACCCATTATCGCTACTCTCTGTCTCCTGCCACTCAGCCAATTTCCTAACCAGGTCAATAGTTTGCCTTCAATTCCGTGGGCTTCTACCTTAGATAACAGTCTCTTATGTGGGACTTTATCAAATGCCTTCTGGAAGTCCATATAAATAACATCCATAGACATTCCCCTGGCCACTACTTTAGTCACCTTTTCAAAAAATTCAATCAGGTTTGTCAGGCAAGACCTACCTTTCACAAATTCATTCTGGCTCTCTCTGATCAACTGAAAATTTTCGAGGTGTTCAGTCACCCTATCCTTAATTATAGAGTCTAGCAATTTCCTGACAACAGATGTTAGGCTAACTGGTCTATAATTCCCTGGTTTCCCCTCTCGCCATTCTTAAATAGCGGCGTGACATGCACAATTTTCCAATCTAAAGGGACGGTTCCTGAATCTAGAGAACTTTGGAAGACTATAGTTAGGGCATCTGCAATGTGCTCACCTATTTCCTTTAAAACCCTGAGATGGAAACCCTCTGGTCCTGGGGATTTGTCATTCTTTAGTGCCGTTATTTTCTTCATTACTGTTAATTTACTTACGTTAATTTTATTGAGTCCCTGTCTCCGATTCGATATTAGTTTCTTTGGGATTTCCGGCATGCTATCCGCGTCTTCTACTATAAATACTGACGCAAAGTAATTATTCAACATATCTGCTATTTCCCTATTGTCATTGACAATATCACCACTTTCAGTTTTTATGGGGCCAATATTGCTCTTGACCACCCTCTTTTTCCTAATGTAACTGTAAAACTTCTTTGTTTTGTTTTTGATATCCCTTACAAGTTTCTTTTCATACTCCCTTTTTGTAGCTCTTACTATATGTTTTGTGACCCTTTGCTGTTCTTTGTATCTTTCCCATTCACCAGGATCTGTGCTATTTTTTGCATTTTTGTATGCCCTTTCCTTTAGTTTTATGCTGTCCTTTACCTCTTTAGTTGTCCGTGGCTGTTTTGTTTAGCAAGTAGAGCTCTTGCCCGTCAGGGGTATTAACTGGTTATGTATGACATTAAATTCTTTTTTAAATATCTCCCACTGATCTTCTGTCGTTTTCCCCATCAACAGATTTGTCCAGTTTACGGTGGACAGTCTCTGCCTCATCCCGTTGAAGTTGGCCTTACCTAAATCTAGAATCTTAGTAGCTGTTTCACGTTTCTCCCTTTCAAATGCTACGTTGAACTCGATCATGTTATGATCGCTATTGGATAAATGTTCACGGACAATTAGGCTGTTAACTAAATCTGGCCCATCACTCATTACTAAATCTAATATGGTTTGCTGCCTTGTTGCCTCTAGGACATATTATTGTAGAAAACTATCCTGGACACACTCAAGAAATTCACTACCTTTCTGACAGGTGCTAGCCTGCTTTTCCCAATCTATATGAAAGTTAAAATCCCCCATTAAAACCACTCTGCCTTTGCTACACGCTTGTCTAATCTCTGCATTTATACAATCTAGCACTTCAGAGCTGCTACCAGGGGGCCTGTACACAACTCCCACTATAGTCTTAGATCCTTTCCTATTTCCTAATTCAACCCATAAGGTCTCCACTGGCTGCTTACCTCTCTTCAAATCCTCTCTTATCATTGAAGTGATTTCATCCTTGATCACTAAGGCAACTCCTCCCCCTCTGCCATTTTACCTATCTGTCCTGTAGACCTTATAACCTGGTATATTTAGTTCTCAGTCCTGACTGTCTTGTAGCCATGTCTCAATAGTGGCTACCATGTTATAGCCTCCAATTTGAATTCGTGCCTGCATTTCATACAATTTATTCCTTGTACTCCGTGCGTTTGTATAATGAACGCTTATTTGGGCCACACGCCCTAGCCTGTCCTTCAGCTCTGATGTTTTACTCACATGTTTCTTATTTCTCTCTCCTGGTTTAATCGCTTTACATCTTTTAGTTTTCCCTTTACCTGTAGTGCCTAAAGCACAATTTCTGCTACTCTACTCTCTTCCCTTTCGTTTGTTTTTGAACTACTATTTGTACTATTTGTACTGCAATTTCCCCCGAACCCTCCCCCCACCCCCATTTACTAGTTTAAAGTCCTTGTGACCGCCCTATTTACCCTTTCCGCTAGGACCCTGGTCACACACCGGTTCAGGTGGAGCCCGTCCCAACGGAACAGTTCTTTCCTGCCCCAATACTAGTGCCAGTGCCCCATGAAATGGAACCCCTCTTTCCCACTCCACTCCTTTAGCCCCCTGTTCACTTCCATAACCAGCTTATCTCTACGCCAATTTGCATGTGGCTCAGGTAATAATCCAGAGATTATAACCCTTGAGGTCCTGTTCTTTAATTTAGCTCTTAGTTCCTGGTACTCCCCAAACAGGGCCTCTTGGGGAGTGATACAACCTCTCTCACACACACACCCTCACACACACAGTGATACAACCTCTCTCACACACACACCCTCGCACACACAGTGATACAACCTCTCTCTCACACACACACCCTCGCACACACAGTGATACAACCTCTCTCACACACACACCCTCGCACACACAGTGATACAACCTCTCTCACACACACACCCTCGCACACACAGTGATACAACCTCTCTCACACACACACCCTCGCACACACAGTGATACAACCTCTCTCACACACACACCCTCGCACACACAGTGATACAACCTCTCTCACACACACCCTCGCACACACAGTGATACAACCTCTCTCACACACACACCCTCACACACACAGTGATACAACCTCTCTCACACACACACCCTCGCACACACAGTGATACAACCTCTCTCTCTCACACACACACCCTCGCACACACAGTGATACAACCTCTCTCTCACACACACACACACAGTGATACAACCTCTCTCTCACACACACCCTCGCACACACAGTGATACAACCTCTCTCTCACACACACACACACACAGTGATACAACCTCTCTCTCACACACACACACAGTGATACAACCTCTCTCTCACACACACACACACACAGTGATACAACCTCTCTCTCACACACACCCTCACACACACAGTGATACAACCTCTCTCACACACACACCCTCGCACACACAGTGATACAACCTCTCTCACACACACACCCTCGCACACACAGTGATACAACCTCTCTCACACACACACCCTCGCACACACAGTGATACAACCTCTCTCACACACACACCCTCACACACACAGTGATACAACCTCTCTCACACACACACCCTCGCACACACAGTGATACAACCTCTCTCTCACACACACACCCTCGCACACAGTGATACAACCTCTCTCTCACACACACCCTCGCACACACAGTGATACAACCTCTCTCACACACACCTTCACACAGTGATACAACCTCTCTCACACACACCTTCACACACACAGTGATACAACCTCTCTCACACACACACACAGTGATACAACCTCTCTCACACACACTTTCACACACACACAGTGATACAACCTCTCTCACACACACACACACACACACACAGTGATACAACCTCTCTCACACACACACACACACACAGTGATACAATCTCTCTCTCACACACACACACACAGTGATACAACCTCTCACACACACACACCCTCACACACACAGTGATGCAACCTCTCTCTCACACACACCCTCACACACACAGTGATACAACCTCACACACACACCCTTGCACACACAGTGATACAACCTCTCTCTCACACACACACACACACACACAGTGATACAACCTCTCACACACACCCTCACACACACAGTGATACGACCTCTCTCTCACACACACACACACACAGTGATACAACCTCTCACACACACCCTCACACACACAGTGATACGACCTCTCTCTCACACACACACCCCCCATAGACACAGTGATACAACCTTTCTCTCTCTCTCTCACCCTCACACACAGAGTAACAAAACCTCACACACAGAATGATCCAACTCCTCACACACAGAGTGATCCAACTCTCTCAGACATTCAGAATGATCCTACCCTCCTCACACACATGGAATTATAATACACCCCGCAAACACACAGTAATGTAACTATCGACACACACAAATTGATACGACATCCCCACACACAGAGTGATATAACCCCCAGCCACACAGACAGATTAATATAACCCCCCCTCAACATTCACCGCCAGATCTGGCTGGACCATATAAAGCACTATCAGGTCCTGCTCTTGTCAGCCAAATTTGCTCACTATTCCAGGATTATGCTAGAATGCAAAGATAACCCCTGGTTTCTTTCCTCTACTGCAAACTGTCTTCTTAAACCCCTCTCTCCTGTCTCCTCCAGCATCACTGCCAACAACAAGTACGAGGAGCTTTGTCACTAAGATTGAGACCATCCGTTCAGCTGCCTCGACCACTTCCCTTCCTTTCCCTAGTCCACCGGGCCAAACTTCCTCTAAGGTTCCCCCCTGCCCTAGCCCTGAACTCACATCTTTCTCCAGTTTCTCTCCGATCTCCTTTCATGCCCTCTCCGAGCTCATCTTGTCCATGAAATCCACTTCCTGCTCCCTCGATCCTATTCCCACTAAACAGCTGACCACCCAAATTCCCTCCCTGGCTCCCATGTTAGCTGATATTGTTAACTGTTCTCTCTCCTCAGGTACTGTCCCCCTCGCCTTCATATCTGCCGTCATCACCCCTCTCCTCAAAAAAACAACCCTTGACCCTATCTGTCCTTGCAAACTACCGCCCCCATCTTCAACCTCCCTTTACTCTCCTAAGTCCTTGAACGGGTTGTCGCCTCTCAAATCTGTGCCCAACTTTCCCGCAACTCCATGTTTGAATCTCTCCAAACAGGTTTCCGCCCCGGCACAGTACTGAAACGACGCTTATAAAAGTAACAAATGACATCCATTGTAACTGTGACAAAGGAAAACTATCCCTCCTCATCCTTCTTGACCTGTCTACAGCCTTTGACATGGTTGACCACACCATTCTCCTCCAACGCCTCTCTAATTGTAGCAAGAGAATCATCTGCAATGGCTTCCCTTCCCACTCCCACACTGTTACCTCTAATGTCCCCCAAGGATCTATCCTTGGCACCCTCCTATTTCTCATCTACATGCTGCCCCTTGGCGACATCATCTGAAAACACAATGTCAGTTTCCAAATGTACGCTGACGACACCCAGCTCTACCTCACCATCACCTCTCTCGACTCCTCCACTGTCTCTGAACTGTCAGACTGCTTGTCTGACATCCAGTACTGGATGAACAGAAATTTCCTCCAACTAAATATTGGGAAGACCGAAGTCATTGTTTTTGGTCCCCGCCACTAGCTCCATTCCCTAGCCACCAACTCCATCCCTCTCCCTGGCAACTGTCTGTTCACAACCTTGGTGTTATATTTGACCCCGAAATGAGCTTCCGACCACATATCCGCGCCATAACTAAGACCGCCTATTTTACCTCCAGAACATCGCTCAACTCCACCCCAGCTCATCTGCTGCTGAACCTCTCATCCATGTCTTTGTTACCTCTATACTTGATTATTCCAACACACTCCTGGCTAGTATCCCATGTTCTACCCTCCGTAAACTTGAGGTCATCCAAAACTCCTCTGCTCATGTCCTAACTCACACCAAGTCCCGTTCACCCTGTGCTCGCTGACCTACATTGGCTCCGGTTAAGCAATGCCTTGATTTTAAAATTCTCATCCTTGTTTTCAAATCCCTTCATGGCCTCGCCCTTCCCTATCTCTGTAATCTCCTCCATCCCTACAACCCTCAGGGATATCTGCGCTCCTCTAATGCTGACCTCTGGTGCATCCGGATTTTAATCGCTCCACCATTGGTAACCGTGCCAAGGCACTAAGCTCTGAAGTTCCCTCCCTAAACCTCTCCGCCTCTCTACCTCTCTTTCTTCCTTTAAGACACTCCTTAAAACCTACCTCTTTGACCAAGCTTTTGGTCATCTGCCCTAATATCTCCTTATTTGGCTCGGTATCAAATTTTGTATTATAATGCTCCTGTGAAGCGCCTTGGGACGTTTTACTATGCTAAAGTTGCTATATAAATACAAGTTGTTGTTGTTGAAACAACCTCCCCCCACACACAGTGATACAATTCACCCACATGCACACAGACTGATATAACCCCTCACACACCCAGACTCAAAGTGATACATCCCCCATACATAAACTCACAGAGCAATACCAAACCCCTGACACACATACACACGGGCACACATTGATATAACCACCCCTCCACACACGCACACAAGGAACACTTGCTGCCCCCATCTACACATAGAGTAATATAGGCCTCACAATATAAGATACATGGACCAATTCGATGTAACAATGCCGTCAGTTTACAATTTTGTTGATTTAACGTTCTTATGTCTAAGAGTTACATGAAATTATTTACATTATTGGCCCGCTTCTGGCAACGCGTACATTCTAAGACCTGGGATTTATTTTGATTTCTTCATTTTATTCATATTTCATGGCTCCTAACGTAGATAGGTACTGGGAAAATTGTGTGTTCAGCGCAAAACAAACAACAGCAAGCCCCTCAATCCCTGAGGTGGTTTGACCCGAGAGCTTGAAGCCAGCATCAACATCTAATGGTTACAAACTGACATGCTTTAACATGAACTATTGCAGAGTTCCCATTTTATCCTACAGTTGCAAGTAACAAAAGAGGTCACCCCTGGCCGACTCCCTAACCAACCATACGCGCCAATTGCTCCAAGTTCAAACTCAACGAAGCAAGGATCTGTGTGTACCCGAGGTGATGTCGAAGATCGGCTGGCACTCAATAGGCGACTGCAATTCTTTGAAAACGTCCACAAGACAAACGATGGCGGAGCTGAAATAATTGCAGGGATCCAAGTGAGATTGAACTTCTTTTTAATTTCTGTACATTGCAGCTTTGGTTCATTAAAAGGCCAAACATTGACAGGTTGACAGTGTTCTCGTGAAACAAAAACAGCATTTTTTGAACTGCACACAAAATACTCTCCCAAACACTACAAATACTGTACAAAAACAACTATTTAGCATGTAGGCCCCAGCTACAGTTAACACTGCATGTCGACTGTGTACTGAAGGAAAGAACGTGACTGCCTTTAGGATCATAGCGGAGACGACTCGAGCATGTGTAAAATCTGGCCACAAAAGATGTTACTTTATAGGATCCTGGTTACAGCTGTATAATTTTATATTAAGATGCTACAGGCAGGAGCAATTCTTAGCTTCACGGTTGAGAGTTTATGCAGTTCAGTTTTGAAGCGGTGTTTGCTTTAATTTTTATATTCCCAAACTTTGGCAGGGACTAATCTGAGCTCCGCATATACTGACGTGGGATGGCCAGAAATGGATGTCGGGGATAATTCAGAGGCCAGGAATTTGCTACCGTTCTATACCGACTCTTCTGTGAATTTTATGCGGCCCCCTTGAGTCCAATAACAGGGGCTCCATTCCCAGTGAGAAAAATCAAAGGAATGAAGAGGCGCGCACACACACACACGCGAACTGCGGGAATTTATATGCGTAAAAAATGCTGATGAAAAGCAGCAACATTTAAATGTGGGCAGGAATACAAATCGGAGGACAACAGTAAAATGGAGATGCGTGGAAAAAGCTGAGGTGGAGAAAATAGAATAGGGAATAAAGATGAAAGGAAAAAAAGCGAAGGATTTGAGGAGCAGGACCTGTGCGTGAGAGGCGATAGATGTAGCTGGAGTGGGGGGGGGGGGGGGGGGGGGATAAATAGAACTAGAGAGAAAATGAAAAAAATGGCAAAGACTTGAGCCAGTAAGAATAGAAATTAAAATAGAAGGATATACAATAAAGATAGAGAGAGAGAGCAGTTTTTTGGGGGGAGGGGAGGGGAAACCTTCTCTTCTGAACGTTGCGTGAGGCTCCTTAACGGCCCTTGACTCAGTTTTCCACTTGGCTGATCCATGACTGAACTGTAAACTTAAAATGACATGGTCTCATTAATTTGGCAGAGACGGCAAGACGTGGTCATTTAGTATACCCAGAAAACCATTGTTTAATACGAGGTCAGGGCAAAGGTGAATCAAAACATGAGTGAACTTTTCAATACCCAGAGTCTAAAAGCTACAGTGTCTTCAAAACACAAATCTCGCTTTCTACAATTAACCGAAGCATTGTACAATAATATCTTGTACATAATTGTGCGCGAGACTGTATTTATATAGAGAGATCTATGGCTGTAAACTGTTCCAATTGCTGTTTAATTTAAACGTGCATTGTTTGTTTAGCTTGTTACTTAGAGGACTGATAAATCTTCCGATCTGCAGAATTAACTGGGTTTCAGCATGCAATCCGAACGGTGTATTTTGCAATTCACTCTTTATCACTATTTATTTGTGCTTTTAATAAGATGGCAAAAGAGGCCAGCTGCAAGTGCGCTATGTACAAGTGAACGATTTTAATTCATACATGGAAGGCTTCAGACTTGACAGTGAGGTACACAGCCTTCGAATATTGACATAAATCTACAGGACGCAAATAATCTGAGTACTCTCCGGTTTCAGTGGGAATCTGGAACACAGGGATCAGGCACGGAGACAATCATGTCACCAGCTCATTATTTGCACGAACAAATATTACACATCCAAATATATTTTCCGCATTCAAGAGTTTGCACAACTTACTTAAGCAATTATTACTTAAGCAATGTTCCCTTAAGATATAAATATTATGACTGAACATTACCGTAAGCTTATGTTAACATATTTTAATTTATTCTTTGTTTCCATATATTATTCAGGGCGGTTGGAATTAAATAAATAAAAGGCCAAATGGTACAAAAGGCGCCATTTTAGGGTTCTGTAAAATAAAACATTGCTGCAATTATCGGTATACGGGATTATTGTGTAAATGTGAAGTGCGGTATTCCGTAGCAGCAGAATGCGGGCCACCCGGAGAACATGTATCGCTTAACATATTTTTGTGTTTAAAATGGATATCGAAAAGTACACGTTCCGGATCGAACGATTATTTTGTGAGTTTTTTGACAGAATGATTCGTGGTTTTCGTTATATATCCTTTGTGACAACGTAAGCTTTGCTGTGCGGAATTCTGCAGTTTTAGTTAAGGTGAATGCGCCCGCCCCATTAACTTGCCTCATTGATTGCCACCACTTTTCTCTCAATTGACCCAGAGATAAACCCTGCCACTCCCGAGTCATCATTTTGTCACCAACTGAAGTCTGTCATATTCTTGGCATCAAATATGACAGAAACAAGAGGTTTTTTTCTCTCTGGGTCAAGCAGTTCTACTATGAAATTTAAATCTGAAAGTAATACCATCAATATTTTTGCACGTGGTTCTGTCATGACCTTGTCTACTGGGATAGATTAACTGCATTTCGGAGATGTTTTCCTTTCTTATATGAAGCAGAAAGCTCAGTGTTATTGACACTATTTAAATCGTTCTAATGATGGCTTCTGAAAATCTTTTCAATCATTGTTAATAGAAAATGAACAATATTTAACGGTATAGCGTAAACAAAGCAAAGGGACAAATTAGAATAAACACACATGACAATTGCAAATGATTCATCTGTTTTCCAGCCTGTATTTTTCTTAAGCAACCCGCACGATTATGTAAAAATTAGAAATGTCTGGTTTGTGTATATTCCTGAATTATTTACCTATTTATGTATTACCATTCTCTCTCAGTCTATTGTGACTCACACCCTTCAATATTCTGGTCCCTTTCCCTCTACGGTTCCTTAATATCGAGATGCATCTCTTGTGTACAGATCTTGATCGTGATGGTTGCTGCGGGACCTGGGTGAAATTTGCAAACGTTCATTGGCAATTGTGAACCATTTTCGACACTATTCAAGGGTAGTTAGTTAGTTGGTGTAGGAATGTGGAGTACTGTGAGGGAAGATGCCATTTTTTTTAATCTCACGTTTAATTGGCTAGTTGACATTCACATTATTCTAAATTAATTAGTTTACAGGTGATACGATTTTGATACGAAGTCTAGCGATTTATCGCGCCCTCCCCCTTCCTTCAGGAAGATACTCTTCGCACTATTAGATTTGCATTTACTGTAAAACTGGAACATGAAACTTTCAGTGCCCTCAAGTTATAATAACAGTACAAGAAACTCTCAATTATCTGATAATAAGTCACAAAAACACAGATATGTAGGGAAATGAGTAACATTTGATTGCTTAACAATATCCAGTCTTCCAAGTTAACTTCAGCTGAACTAAATTGACGTTTTTACTGATGCTATCTACAAGTCTGCGGTTTCAAGTACTATAAATAAAACAATTGTGAATTAAAACTGAACCCATGCTCTCTAGGGGAGCAGTTTCAGACTTATGCGTTTTTGGCAGCGAACTTCTGGAGAGTACTTAGCGGAAATTGGAAACGTGTTATTATCTATAACAAGAAGAACATATAGGTAACTAGCTGGCCCTGGAGTCCCCCAGGTTAAGGTAAAATCGCTAAGTTTGATTATGTCTGTGAGGGGTCATTTTAAATGAAGAAAGGGAGAGAGTCTCTTCATATCCAGATGTGACATATGGTGGTCATATGTGGACTACATGTATTTGTGTGTGGCTCTCGTCACAAACAAATGTAAATGTAAATACCCTACCCCAGATTAGAGCAGAACAAATGTAGCTGAAAAACTCACTAACCACAAAGCACATGGTCTAATCTTCTACTTAAGTATAATCTAAAAAACAATCTAACCAATGAAGTATGAAATCATAACATCATTGGGATTTGAACGAGCAGCAAAGTTCCTGTGTGAACGCTGAGAAATCGACACAGTTTTTGGCTCCTGCCCAAGGTGGTCTATAGGCACAGGAGAATGTAATTGGGGAATTGGTCAAAAATCACCTACCCTGCAATCTACAAGGGTGCAATCAGTCTTTGACATTTGTTTGAGGCATGGTTTGGCAGCTCCACGACTCTGGTGGTAAGCCTCTGGCAAACTGTTATGCTACATAATGTACAAACATTAATACATAACAGCTTCCTCCTCTTGCCCATATGAATAGTTGTTTTGTTTCTGTTAAACGAAAATTACCCTTAAGCCAAGGGAAATGTTTGTTGTGCTGCAGTCCTAGAGAATTAGATACAACAAAAAAGCTCTTGTGGGATGTGGAGAGCAGACAAGCGACTGTTATGAAGGCCTGTTTTGCCTGAAGACAAGGAAATTCTTCCACAAGTCTTGGTGGGATTCCGAGCAGTGAAAATTGCCTGCCTCTGGTTTGTATTTTGTTCTGTGTGAGTGTGGGGGGCTCACTTTGATATAGTACCACAAATGTTTTAACTATTTGCAGTCAATTATCAACCATTGCACCTTCTTATGCTTTACTGTAGCCGCACATAACGACAGTTACTCTATCGCTTTATATTACATTATTTATATTACACAAATACAATATATAGGTGTATATAAATATAGATTTTACAAATAATACATAAAATCCAAGAAAAACTTGTAAATTCTAGGAATAAGTATAACCTAGTGACTAGGTTGAATTCTGGAATGGTTGTGTCACGCAAAATGTAATAAGGTTATCTCGTGCAAAGTTGATAGATTGAATTTGTTTAATTTGTTCGACACCTGTATTTCCAAATTACTTAATCATACTTCAATAGGTACATTACAACAGTGACTACACTTCACGAATACTTCATCAACCACGAAGCACTTTGGGACGTCCCAAGGGCGTGAACGGCGCTATATAAATGCAAGTTCTTTCTTCTCACTGTGTAAGTAGCTTAAATATTTAAACAAACATATGCTTACAATAAAGTATTTCATATGTTAGTGAGAAAATGACTTGGATTGTCTTCCATTTT
Organism: Squalus acanthias; assembly: GCA_030390025.1. Classification (NCBI taxonomy): domain Eukaryota; kingdom Metazoa; phylum Chordata; class Chondrichthyes; order Squaliformes; family Squalidae; genus Squalus; species Squalus acanthias. Next base: position 213,149 of record JASTWF010000493.1, on the reverse strand, counting down.
ATATGTATTTTTTTTAAAAAGCGTAGTGTTGTAGGTTTTGTGGTCTGGTAACTTGCATAAACCATGCATTCAGATAATGAACATTTATTTTGCACTTGTGGCCCAAGTGTGGAAAAGTAACTATTCTCAGTGCTGTAATATTCAGAACTGTGTAAGAAATGCTATTAGCCAAGGTCTTCACCTTTCACGTATATGAAAGGAAATCGTTTTCAGCACAAGTCAGCTCTTTGGAAGGAGGATGCTGGTGAATTAATTAACCCACAGAGAACTCGCCCATTTACAACCTTGTGTAATTGTAAACTGAATAGATTTTAAAAAAAATAATCATAACATTATTTTTGAGAGTATTACATGTAACAGCAGTTAAGGGGGGAAGCTGAAATTCCTTGACATTTTTAAGTATTGTGCTTATATAAATCTCAAAACATTCTGAAAAGAACAATTAGTTTTCAGTGATCTCCGCCTCTTTTTAATGTAGTGCAGTCGAATAGGAACATAGGAATAATGAACGTTCGGGATTTTGCTCCGCCATCAACCCGTTACAATTTACATAAAAATGTAGCAGAATAAACTCCTGAAATACAAATTATGAATATGCATCAGCTACTTTAAAATAATGCAAGTCAGTGATCATTGAGATAACAGTTCCTCGGTCACATTCTGCGATGGGAAACATTTAGTTCAGTGACTACTGCAGCATATTACTCACCAGGTCCGGAGGCAAGTTATTTGAAAACTCATATTCCCTGATGTATACATCTAGCTTATTCTTTGTGTATAAATATACTTTAAAAAGTTGAATTTGATGCAGTGAGGACGTTTTACTTTTCTATTCAGTGGAATACCTGAGTGTTTAATACTTTTAAAGGCACGTTTTGAGGGACATGCAAGGAAAAGTACTAAATGAAATTAATTGGAAAATTCTAATTTAACCGTTGCTCTTAAAGCGAATGCATGTGGTCATCCTGGTTTAAAAATAAATAGTTGTGATATTTGAAACCCAATGACATTTGTTATTCTGTGTCAGTGTGACTAGGGAACCCAGAGCCTAGAGAAGTGAAAGTGGAGGCTATGCTGGCCGAGTAGGCCGAGCGCCCGCTGTGTAATGTTTCCACTGACTATTCGGTCAAGTTCAGAAGACTAGTTCTGCCAGCTTAAATGGTCCCAATGTGCATCCCAGGAGAATATGTTTGTGAGCGCAGCTCTGTTCCACAAGAAGAAGGAAAAAAAAAACGCAGTACTTACACAGTCCTGGCCTGCCCAAGCAGACAAGAGGGCGGGCTTTTGATATCTGGTTTCCGACTGGAAGTTAAAACAAGAAATTACGCCATGGGGGTCCGCTTCACTCAGCTGAGCTAGGACAGCTGCTGAGCAATCTTGCACTAAGGGAAGGAAAGTATAAATTTGTTCTGTTTTTATACGGAGTCTAAAGTACAAATTTAGTCAATGCTTTCTTTCAAGGGAGGTTCAATTTTACAACCTGAATGAAACTCTTTTAGGATTTATAAAACTTCAGGATTTAGATACAGCGGTGGATGTGAATACATGTCTGCACAGAACATACGAACACGGCGCGGTATTACAGCTTATATTCACAAGCCTCTGTCTAAAATAGCGTTATTAAAAAATCAACGCGGATCTTTAAATATAACATTCAATTTTTAAAAAGACTTGCATTTATATAGCGCCTTCCACGACCCCAGGGGGTTCCAAAGCGCTTTACAGCCAATGACGTACTTTTTTTAAGTGTTTGTTGTAATGTAAGAAATTTGATCACCTTATCTCCAAAAAATATACAAATAAAAGTCTGATCATAGCAGCCAGATGTTTTTGTCAGTGGCTGACTTAAAATACGTCTGGGGATCACGAGCCCAGTAATTTCACCAGAAATGATCGTAAAAGGAATTGTAGGGGCAGAGGTTTCAGGCCTATTGCAGCTTTACTGCTGATACTGAAGTCTGGAAAGGACATTATTTACAAATTACTTGAAGTTGCAACTTTACACTAGGGGAATGGTTTCCTATCCCCTTTGCTACAAACGGCTTACTGGTAAGGTTTGTAATTCCCAAAGAGGCGAAAATGATCTCAGCTAAACACAATAAAGTATCCTTTTTCACACTGCCCATGTCACAGGGGAAAGCAGTTCTTTTCCCATTAGCACTGGCTGTGAGCTTCACTTGTGTGGTCCCAGCAGAAAAGTTCATAAAACTGTAAAATAAACATAAATTCTGAAGCCTGTAATCCAAACCTAAATCAATAAATCATATGTTAATCATTATTGCGAACAGCCCTTTCCATTTTTGTTTCAGTTCTTTAAAAAAAATCAAATAGGATTTCCATTTGTTAAAATTCTTTAGCCAGTGGAACCGTAGGAATGAAACAACTCGTACACCGTGAGGCCCTGGTGGCAGCTCAGCAGCAGAACAAATAAACACAGTATTAAATAGAAATCTAAAATGTAAAATAATAAAGACAAATACATTCACGGACACAGACATATTATTTACAGCAATAACATAGGTTAGTACAATATTACATATGTCAACACAATAGTATTCATTTGATAAACATTACATATGACAATAAATTATATATTAGAAAAATATGCATCAGTATAATATATACAAATAGTTAAAATTGAAGAATTGAAACACTAATTGAAAAGTCATATAAACACAATTAAGCACTGTGACATGCCAACCAAATCAAAAGATTAATCATTTTCATTTTTTCTGATATGTGAACTGAAGGCTGTGCAAATCCCAAATGAAAGTGAAGGTTGATGGTTGAGTGAATAAAAACGGTAGGTAAATTTTATACAAAAATGTAAGCAGGTGCACGAGGAAGGAAGCGAGCAAGTATATGTTGGGAAACAGTATGAGGGACACAGGTAGTGGTTTCAGCTTTATTTATCTTCGGACTGCAGTGAGGGCGATGAGTCATAACACCAAACTGGACGCATTTTAACAATTTAGAGTTATTCTGAAATTTCTTATAAGCGGAAATGTGCTGAATTTTCTCATTCTTGACTTCCACGCAATTAGGAAACCCTATAAAAAGGAAGAAAACGCGAGTGAATATAAGAATGGTCCACATGCCCAATATTTACAGGTCAAAACTATAGACACCCATCTTTCAAGACCACCCGCGCTCCTTCATCAGACATGTAAAATCAATAGTAGACTCGTCTGCATAACACTTTCCACGAGCATTCAATCTAACCGCGGAAATTAGAATCACGTTGAAATCCAGAAATAGCTGTTAGCCATTCTCAATTCGACCATTAATCTGAAAAGAGAGAGAAAGCAGATCAATAAGAGTGCGGCGGGTTGCTTGCTAGTAAAAGTGATGGGGAATTTCATGAAGTGCATATTAATGAATTGAAGTGTGAACTGAATATAGTGACTGGAGTGCAAATAGCGGCAAAAGTCAAAGACAAATATTTTAAAACAAGGCAACCAGCCTCTGTAACTTTTCTGCCTTTCTTATTTTCAAAGCCAACAGTCTAAAGCCATTACAACACTTCATGATAAGTTTATGAAGACACAGAACAATTTCAATTTGACCCTTGGGATTTCAGAACCCTGCCAGAAAAGTCTTCAAATACCCACATTGACAGATCCAGCAAAACAATATTTCACACAATGTAGTAAAAATAATATTTGTCTTTCTGCTTTCCAGCCGCTTCTTGCTTGACAGACGAAAATTATTTTCTTATTGCGCTCCAAAAGCGGTGATCTAGATGAAGCGAGGTTTATTTGTTTAAAGCAATGATTTCATCCTAAACGTCTGGACGCAAATAACGAGCGGTTTAATAAAAGGTCATTGGAAAGGCTGCTATAAACCTTGCCGTTTTAAGCAATAAAAGAAAATCCGGAGGAAAATGTATGGCAATACTGACCGTCAGCGCTAAATACCACAACGCTTACAAAAGGAACACAGATTCAGGGGCTACTGTTTACTTATAATAGCAGCTAGGTTAGATTGATTTTCTTAAACTGCCGCGTTATATTGATCAAATGTGCTCATTGCCAGCGAGTGACCCATTTCCTACAAGCCTAGATGAAAGGACCGAGACAAATCCACCGTTGCAGGAGTGGTGCTTTTAGGTGCTGCAACTATATGGCCCCTTACATTAACCAGGTCTATGTTCTTTTGTTTAAGATCGATCACCCTACCTTATATGATACTGAAAGCGCCTATAGAAAGCTTACTTCAATTATAATAGATGTTGGAAAACTAACCTAGTATAAATGAAATTGGTTCAAGGTAAGCTGAAGTACTCTTAACTGTAATTGTCTACACAATATTCATAAATGGGCCAACTGAAGACAAGAGAGGGGTTTTATTGAAGACCAACTGATCAGTTAATGTTTTTTTTCGGAATCACAGTCGGTTAGCCGCTCTCATGTGTTTTTTTGATTCACGAATCCCCCAGTGGCAGTAAAACCGACGCCTCTGAAAAAATCGAGGCATCTCCTGAGCTCGAGGCGGAATGCACATCTCATCTTATCGACCGCCGGTTGCTTTTCCATTCTTCCATAAAGTTGGCCTGATTAGAATTTTTTCTTCCCGTTGGAAAATTGAAGTTCCAATAAATCAAGTGGTAGTCATCAAACGAGTCTGCCAGCGAGTCTGGAAAGTCATGGTTGAAAATAAATATGAGAGAAAAGCAATGTGTTATTTTACGTGTAGGGCTGTTATTAATTAACAATCCTGCCTCAGCGGTGGCTTTCAAATTTTTCCTAAATTTTGTCAAAGCGGCAGTAATTGTTTCTCCGCCTCGGGGGTGGAATAGATTTATTTTAATGTTTCCAAACTTCAAAAAAAACAGGACCTGCTCTGGGGTACGTCACCAGATTTGAACGTAATAACAATAAGTGACTAACGGCCTTGGGAGTGGTCCGGCTGTCGGTATTAAAGTGTTTGTGGAAGACTAAGAACTTTCTTCCCCAACCTCCACAACAGAGCCCATCAGAACCGTCTCTGGCCGTTTGCAGCGACTGTCAATTTATGTAAAATGGGACTCCAGAAGATGGGACAGTTCCAGTATAGTGCGGAGGCTTAAGTCGTCAATCCATGGTTACATAAAAGAACGCAAGGGGAGCTGCAACTGTTCTTCATCACCCCCCACTCCACTATAAATACCGAAATCCACGCTTCAACCATCAGTACCCAAGGTTCATCATATCAGGCCTCTCTTGCCCGTGGAGCACCTTCACAGATGACACACCGCCTCTGTGCAGAGCCTTGGGACGCTTGTCTTCGTTAAAGGTGTCATAAAAATACCCGTTGTTCTTGTGGGCTGCTATCTTGTCACGTGCCTGCAGAAGTTCACATGTAGCTAGGTATTGCCTGCTGAAAGAGAGTTGCCAGATCATGCAGTAGGTCAAGGGAAATTTGACCTGTGGATTGCTGCCTTCCTAGTACAATTTCTCCATTGGTTTGTGTTTCCAGTAACTGCCGGAGCCCGTTTCCGAACAGTTGTCTCCCGCTGCGCCGTTTCGTGCCACCTAATAATAATGTACCTTAATACTTGGAAAACAGTTTTCATAACTACCAAAGTAAGCCCAGACCGTGAATGCCCGAATAAAAGTGCAATCCGAGAGCTATGTATATATCGAAGTGTATATATATAATTTTCTCTCAAAATAGCAAACTTATTAATTCAAATATATTTTTCATGAAAAGTTAGGGCCGGCTGATAGTCAGAGATGGAGAGGACATCAAATGAGGCCTACTTCAATGTCAGTGCTGTGGCTGCATGCAAAGTTCAGAGTGTTAATGAGGCAATGGGGGGAATACAATCCTGATTGCGTCAGCGCTATAGTAACCAGCAGCCAGGGCGCTTCATAACCGATGCCGGAACCAAATAAGGTTATTGCTATGTATTAGAAATTTAGAGGTGCCATTCCCGTTCATATACTATCAGAGCTCTACTAAATGAGATAAGTAGTTGCATACATGTGCAATAATCTTTATGGCTAGTGTCCTATTAAAGGATTAAGCAATAGCTGAGTACTTTAATCATCCAATAACAAAATACTGCGGATGCTGGAAATCTGAAATAGCAACAGAAAGTGCTGGAAACACTCAGCAGGTCCGGCAGCATCGAGGAGAGAGAAACAGAATTAACGTTTTGGGTCGAACCCTTCGTCAGAACTGGAAAAGGTTAGGGAGGAGAGATTTTTAAGCAGGGGAGGAAAAAACAAAGGGAAGGTCTGTGATAGGATGGAAGGCAGGAGAGATTGACTGACAAAAGGGACGATAGTGCAAGGCAAAGGCAGAGGTAATGGGACAAGTTAAGAAACAAAAGATGGCTCTAGATGATGTGTGAATGATGATGGCAGCAACATTAACAGCTACCATGTGAGGAAACAAGAGGGAAAAAAAAGAAAGAAATACAGGGACCAATTTATAGTCTGAAAATCTTTAATCATCCTGCGGTCATCAGATTGAGCATCAATGGACGACAGTGTAGCCATACTCGAGCCTTTTAAGGGAATGAGTGGCGCTGCTTTGGAAAGTGAAGTGGACTTCATCAGCGATCAATGCAAACATATCCGCCAACACGAATACACAATTTTAGCAGTTAAGCCAATCAAGTAATTTAAATAAATACTAAGTGGTCACAACTCACGATTTGGAGCTAATAATTATCATTTTGTTGCATTCTCCCCTTACATACTATTCACTTTATTTGTTTTCACTCTAGGAACGAGCTCATCATTTGAAAAAAGACACGAATGTAAGTCTTTCTTTCTATATCAGTAATCGTCACTGCAAATTTTGTGTCGGAACGTCTTTCAAGGGGCCTAGACATTGTCCACAGTGAGAGAAGAGAAAAGTCACACAATCAGCTATTTACAACGCATTGGGCCCTCTCAATGTAAATCACCTCACCGCGCCTTTTTTTTGCCCCAGAAAAGATTTACAAAGCATTTTGTGATGAACACGGACTTCTTTTAAACTCGTGGAATAACTTTTTAGGGCACTAGTGTCTCAGCAAACATGTTTCCCCACTAGATATATGAGTTTTGGTCTCTGCTGGTCCCAGACTCTGGCACTTATTACTTATTTGGCGGAGTCGGGTCATTTGGACATGTTCCTACTTTGAGATCTTGACTTTTTGCGTTGACTTTTCCATAAAGATGGCTGACATCAAAACGCACTGTCCTCTGTACATCAATTATGACTAAAGATACAACTACTCAAGGACCACCCATTGGGTTAGTGGGTAACTAGATTATTGGCGAGGTACCGCGCTCTCTAAATCAGGACCTTCCCACGTTTGACCTTTTCTGAATGAACTAATCTCAGGACATTGGTGGGGGTACTAAAATTTTCCAAAGTATCCTGGACTAGGGAGGGAAGAAAATCAGCTACTGAGTGTGCGTGGATATCAGGTGAGGATAGAGCTGGGTTCACGTGCTAACTCCACAGATGAATAGCCTTCCCACATTCACTGTCTAGCTTCACACAAACATGGCTGCGTCAGTAAGTTGCTCGAGCAGGTAGAAATTACTATATCCCCACCATGAATCACTAACTTCAGGAGAGGGAGACAGTGTGAAAATTGAGGGGGGGAACACTCACTTTTTATGTGTACTTTCCTTCTGTGTCCATGAGCTGTGACTTTTAACTATCAGTTGCCACCCATGCTGTGGAATCAGCCCTGCAATGTCAATGCAAAGTGTTCCTCTCCCACTAAGCCTATTGCAGATTTTTTTTCAAGTAGAAGTGGATCTACAATATGTGTGATATAGATAGGCACTTAAACAGCAAACACAGCATGCTATATACATAGCTAAGAACGCCCACGACCAATGGATCAGGTCAATACTCTGAAGTCCTGCCACTTTCAATCATGAACCGTGGTGAACAATTAAGAAATTTATGGGAGGAGGAGGCTCTGTGAACATCCCCATCCTCAACGATGGCTAAGCCCAGTATGTGAGTGCAAAATACATTTCTGAAGTGCTTGGAACCATTTCAGTCAGATGTGCCGAATGGATGATCCTTCTTGGCCTCTGCCTGAGGTCCTCACCATCACAGATGCCAGTCTTCAGCTAATTCAATTCACTTGTGACATCAAGAAATGGCTGAGTGCACTGGACGCAGCTGTAGTGCTGAATTTTTGTGCTCCGGCACGAGTCAAGCCACTAGTCAAGCTGTTCTAGTACAGCTACAACACTGACATCTACCCAACAATGTGTAAAATTGCTCAGATATCTCCTGTCCACAAAAAGCAGGACAAATCCAACCTGGCCATGATGGAAGTAGTCATCAACAGTGTTATCAAGCAGCACTTACTCAGCAATAACCTGCTTAACGATGCTAAGTTTGGGTTCTGCCAGGACCACTCGGTTCCAGACCTCATTATAGCCTTGGTCCAAACATGGGTACAAGAGCTGAATTCTAGAATTGAGGAGAGAGTGACTGCTCTTGAGATCAAAGTGTGGCACCCAGGAGCCCTAGTAAACTGAAGTCAATGGGGATTGGGTTGGGGGTGGGGTTGAAGTCTCCAGTAATGGATTCATACCTGGCACAAAGGAAGATGGTTGTGGTTGTTGGAAGCTAGTCATTTCAGCACCAGGACATCACTGCAGGAGTTTCACAGTGCAGTGTTCCAGGCCCAACTATCTTCAGCTGCTTCATCAATGATTTTCCCTTCATCATAAGGTCAAAAATAGAGATGTTCGCTGATGATTGCACAGTGTTCGGTTCCATTCACAACTCCTCAGATAACAAAGCAGTCCATGCCCGCACATGCCTGCACAACATCCAGGCTTGGGCTGATAAATGGCAAGTAACATTTATGCCACACAAGTGCCAGGCAATGGCCATCTCCAACAAGAGATAACCTAACTACCTCCCTTTGAGATTCAATGATATTACCATCACCAAGTGCCCACCATCAACATCTCGGGGAACACCATTGACCAGAAATCAATCACACCAACCATATAAATGCTATGGCTACTACAGCAGCTCAGCAGCTGGGTATTCATTTGTTCCTACATTACAACGGTGACTACACTTCAAAAAGTGCTTAATTGACTGTAAAGTGCTTTGGGATGTCCGGTGGTCGTGAAAGGCACTATATAAATGCAAGTCTTTCTTTCTTTCTTTGAGTGGTTTACCTCCTGACTCCTCAAAGCCTCTCCACCACCTACAATGCACAAGTCAGGATCGTGATGGAATACTAACAAAAAAACCCACAACTTCCACCACCTAGGACGACAAGGGCAGCAGGTGCAAGCGAGCACCATCACCTCCAAGTTCCCCTCCAATAATCATACCATCCTGACTTGGACATATATCGAAAATGAGAAGTCGCACAACACCAGGTTATAGTCCAACAGTTTTATTTGAAATCACAAGCTTTCGGAGCTTACGTGGCCCCTTCCTCAGGACATATATCACCATTCCTTCATTGTCGCTGGGTCAAAGTCTTGGAACATAGGAACAGGAGTAGGCTATTCAGTCTCTCAAGACTGTTCTGCCATTCAATTATATCATGGATGATCTGTACCTCAACTTCATTTACCTGCCTTTGCTCCTTAGCCCTTGATACCCTTACCTAGCTATAATCTATCAAGCTCAGTCTTGAACATTTAAACTGACCCAGTATCCACAGCCATTTGATGAGAGAGTTCTAGATTCCCACTACTCTGTGTGGAAAAGTGCTTCCTGATTTCACTCCTAAAGGGCTTAGTTCTAATTTTAAGATTATGCCCTCTTGTTCTGCATTCCCACACCAGAGGAAATAGCTTCTCTGTATCTACCCAATTGGATCCCTTTATCATTTTAAGGACCTCAAGTAGATCACCTCTCAATCTTCTAAACTCAAGGGAATACAAACCAAATTTATGTAATCTGTCCTCATAATTTACTCCTTTAGACCTTGGAACTCTTTACCTAACATTGTGGGAGCACCTTCACTACACTGACTGCAATGGTTTAAGAAGAAGGCCCACCAGCACTTTCTCAGAGCAACTAGGGATTAGCAATAAATGCCAGGCCTGCTAGTGATGTCCACATCCCAAGAATTAATTTAAACAGGTAACTACCATTGCAGTATCTCACTATTTGTTCCAATGATAAATTCATTTATATGGCAATGAGGGGGGCGGGGCGGGGGGGGGTGGTGGGTGGTGGTGGAGGGGGACGGTAAGCTTATATCTACTTCATACAAGGAGGATGGATGAACTTCAAATTAAGATTAACCTTTGAAAAACAGTATGACTTTAACATGTTTCAGATTTTTGCTCTGGCGGTCATTTACTTGAATTGAATATTAATAACCCCCTCCCACCCCAACATTTACACACTGACACCACCTAACTAGAAACCAATGTTCAGCACAGCTAGTGCAATTCGCTCTGGCTGAGTAGTTCAATTGGAGGGCAACAAGCTGTATGCAAGATTAAATCGTGCCCTGGAGGCGGGAGATTTTGTTCCGCAGCTAGTTGGCAGCCAGGATCTTTGCACTGTTTACACAACCACAACTTAACTGCGTACAGCTGATGACTCCCCACAAAAATGAGCAGTTACCAGCATGTAAAAGGAGCAGATGTCACTCTGATATATCACAACCTCTGGGAAAAACTTGCTTTACAGCTCATTTTATATCTCTACAGAATGTTTGTTCTATGGTTGCATGTAAGCAGTGCACCCAGCAATGCTAACGTGTAAAATGTAGTTTTGTCATCTTTTTGTATCAGCCATATGATTACCAACTTACATTTAATTGGCATCAAAATGGTAGACTTTATTTGTAAATCTCATATGAAATAGTTAACATTATTTACCCTGTTCCTAAAGTTAACAAAATTATTGAACTGTTCAAGAAACAGACATATTCTCTCATTTCTATATAGGTAAAAGTCTAACATATATCTGTAGCATCACACCTGAAAGTGTAGCCTCCATGGTGTCACATCCCAGGGTATCACATCTTCAACGTGTCACATTTTTATAGGCAGAAATTACAATTGGCTCAAATCACAAAATATCCAATTGACACAATATGAACAAATTGAAAGTAGCACATAGTACCAATGAGGAATAAGTAACTGTTAGAAAAATTAATAATCAAATCAATATCCTGGTTTCACTTTTTTTCTAAGACTTTAAAAAGCTTATACCTTTATAAGATCACATTTTAGACACTTCCGCTCCAGGTTGAAAAATCCAAGTTTCTCCAGTCTTCTCCTCACACCTCAGACACCTGATACTGGGGATCAGCCGCATGGCTCTTCTCTGGACTGCCTCTGGCACTTGAATGCCTCTCTTGTTCCTTGATGACCTAAACTGGGTGCAAAATTCAAAGTGAGGTCTAACTAGAGCATTAAAAAGTTTGATCATTATCTCCTCTGACTTATATTCTACTGTTTTGACTATGTAGTTCGACGTAGAATCATAGAATGATGCAGCACAGAAGGAGGCCATTCGGCCCGTTGTGTCTATGCCGGCTTTGTTGATCGCTGCTTCTGATTGGTTGGACATACTTGTTGTTCAGTCTACCAAGACTCCTAGGTCTCTTTCAACTTCATCTTTAGCTACTTCAAGACCATCATGAAGCGTGTTGTCTGTTTTTTCTTACTATGTATAGCATTTTATATTTATCTGTATTAAATTTCATCTCCCATTGTTCTAGCCACCTGCATATCTTGTCTAATTTAGTTTGTAATTTCTAAGCTGCCATTTCTAATCCCAGTGTCCCTTCCAATTTGATGTCATCTGCAAATTTGAGTTCATTTATGTAAATTAGAAACAGTTCACAGACTCTGGTGGAAGGATAGCCTCTAGCTGGTCTTCTCCATTGGTGTAGCCTCATCCTGAATCCCTCTCTCATTTCCACTTCTTCCTGCTCCTATTTTGCATCCATCCTAAAGTTATATCTGATAATGCCCACAGTGAGCCCCATGGTAGGAGGCTCCATGACAGAAGGGTGGGAAGCAAAAGGTTTTCTTGCTTGAAAGTGCTGAAAGGCAGCCTGTAGAATCCTTTCTTAGTTGCGCAGATGAGAAAAAAAAATTATATTCACTACAGTCAAAGCTGATATTCCAGGCAAAATTTGTGGTCATTCCATGCCTGTGAATTCAACCACTTCCTGCTTTCACATACATGCAGATAAGTTGACCCTTATTTCTACTAGCTTCAGTCCAGAGCAATTCTGGTATAAATGACAGAATTTCTGGGAAAGCAGCTTTGGCTCTCAACTGGTGTTAAAATAATGAAAACTGGAAAATCTAGGCCACAGATTCAATCACAGCACACATCACACTAAGTGCAAATATATCAATGCATATACTGTACAGATATACACCACATCATATATACATGATATATGCCACAGAATGGGGTCAGTAGTACAGTCCTCGCATAGCGCCGCTAGCACTGTTCAGAAATGATTTTATCTCGCCTGGTAACCCAAGGTCAGTTCATTTACATAATTGTATGCACTCCCAGTGTATAGCGTATGATAAACTAGGAGAAGGCTGGAGTTTCAGGTGGCAGCAGACATTCAAGGGTTGCTGGCTGCCTGTTCATAGAATCTTACAATTTTACAGCACAGAAGGAGGCCATTCAGCCCATCATGCCTGTGCTGGCTCTTTGAAAGAGCTGTCCAATTTAGTCCCACACCCCAGCTTTTTCCCTATAACCCTGCAAATTAGTCCTCTTCAAGTACATGTCCAATTGCCTTTTGAAATTTCATATGGAATCTGCTTCCACCTTCCTTTCAGGTAATGCGTTCCAGATCTCAACAACCCTCTGTGTGAAACAATTTCTTCTCATTTCCCCTCTACTTCTTTTGGCAATTATTTTAAATCTATGACCTATGGTTACTGACACACTTGCCAAAGGAAACAGTTTCTCTTAATTGCTCTATCAAAACCCCTCATAATTTTGAATACCTCTATTAACCTTCTCTGCTCAAAGGAGAACAATCCCTGCTTTTCCATTCTCTCCACATAACTGAAGTCCCTCATCCCTGGTTTTATCCTGGCAAACCTCCTGTGTACCCTCTCCAAGGCCTTGACATCCTTCCTAAAGTGTGGTGCCCAGAATTGTACACAAAACTTCAGCAGTGATTTGTAAATGTTTAGCATGACTTCCTTGTCTATGTATTCAATGCCCTTATTTACAAAGCCAAGCATCCCATATGCTTTTTTAACTACCTTATCAACTTGCCATGCCACCTTCAAAGATTGTGAATATACACCCCAGGTCTCTTTGCTCTTGAACCTCCCTCAAAATAGTACCATTTAGATTATACTGCCTCTCCATGTTGTTCCTCTCAAAGTGCATCACTTCACACGTATCCACATTAAATTGCATCTGCCACGTGTCTGCCCATTTCACCAGTCTATCTATGTCCTCCTGAAGTCTATTACTATTGTCCTCACTCTATTTACTACATTGCCAAACTTTGTATCATCCACAAACTTCAAAATTGTACCCAAGTCCAGGTCATTTATATATAACTAGAAAAGCAATGGTTCTAATAACGATCCCTGGGGACCGAACTGTATCCTTCTTACCAGTCAGAAAAACAACTGTTCACCACTACTCTCTGCCTTCTATCCCTTAGGCAATTACACACCCAAGTTACTACCATCCCATGTGGTTTTATTCTCCGAATAAGTCTGTTATGTGGTATATTGTCAAATGCCTTCATCAACCCTTTCTGTTACTGCATCAAAGAACTCAATCAGGTTAGTCAAGCATGATTTGCCTTTAACAAATCTATGCTGGCTGTCCTTTATTAACCCTTAATTCTCCAAGTGAGAATTAATTTTATCCTTGACAATGGTCTCTAGTGGTTTTCCCACCACGAACGTTAGACTGACTGGTCTGTAGTTACCAGGTTTATCTCTCTCCCCTTTTTTGAATAGGGGTGTAACATTTGCACCCTTATGTTGAGAGCCCCGGCAGCATTTTCTGGCATTACGGGAGGGGCACATGGTAGTGAGGGCAGATATTGTACAGGGGACGGAATGGGGCACAGAACAGGGGCACAAATGTGCCACAGGGATGGGGTGACATCAGGCAGGGATATAGGAATATATATTTTAAAGTTTTGCATTGGGGCCTTCTTTCAGTGTCCATTCCAAATGGGTGCTGTGCAACTGGAACACTGCTCAAGCACTCCAGTTGGATTATCAGGAGACCTCCCTATTTACATTTATTTTGGAGCCTTAATGACCCTTGAATACATTTTATGTGCAGTCTCCAAACACCCTTCATGTGTTAGGTGCTTTTGGTGTGTTAGAGGCCTTAGGCTTCCATACCTAATAATGCAGGAATAGACACACAATGTTGTTCAGTGTAACTGATACCTGCTGTCACATTATCATCCCATCATACATACTTAACAAACACTTCCTTTTGAACAACTACAGTTCATGACTTTGTGGTGTTGTTTATCTCTCATTACAGTTATAGCCCTTGTGTAACAGACTGTGTTTGTGATAACAGGAGTTTGGAAATAAAGTACTTCCATATGTTGTCCTACGACTTCCAAAAAGTAAGAAACAGTTTTCCTATAATAAATGAATCAGAACATTCCATTGAATTGGACAGAAAATTCTAGTTAACAGATTTTCTATTACTCTACGGGTACAGTTACACTGCCAATTTCATGTCAATGCAAATTGGTTTTGGGTGAGCATGATATGGAAGTAGTAACGTAACTCTGGAGGCAGATCCCAAGCTAAAAGCAAGCAGTGTGAAATAACCTCTGGTAGGCCAACCCCACCACTTGGGCTTGGCGCCATGTATGATATAACTCTAGTGTGGTGAAAAGACAGGTTTCAAAAGTGCTCAGTCAGTCTGTGGGACATCTTGGGCACTTTATAAAATTACTGCAGGGTCATTTTAATATTATGAGAAAGCAGACTCAGCCACGCTCTCAAAATATAAAAAAAATTACTGGCTGGGGATCAGAACTTTGTGCATGCATGTAAGTATATGTGCCCGGAGGTCTCTCATGGTGGGCAGAGTCCAACTCAAAGTATATCATAAGTGTTGATGGCTGCACTTCACGCTGTGCAGTTACTGGTCTCAGATCAGTGGTGCAGTATAACTCCAGCCAGAGTAAAATGTCTCAAAACAGAAATATTTCCTTTGCCTTCCATCTTCTCCCAGTATTTCTTTCAAATCAATTATGCTGTTCCTTAAATCCAGTGTGCTTTTTCAAACTGTGATCCTGTCAGTAGATCCTGGCCCAGATCTCATAGAGTCATAGAGTTATACAGCACAGAAAGAGGCCCTTCGGCCCATCGTGTCCGCATCGGCCATCAAGCCCTGTCTATTCTAATCCCATTTTCCAGCACTTGGTCCGTAGCCTTGTAAGCTATGGCGTTTCAAGTGCTCATCTAAATGCTTCTTGAATGTTGTGAGGGTTCCTTCCTCTACCACCCTTTCAGGCAGTGAATTCCAGATTCCAACCACCCTCTGGGTGAAAAAGTTTTTCCTCAAATCCCCTCTAAACCTCCTGCCCCTTACCTTGAAACTATGCCCCCTGGTTATTGACCCCTCTACTAAGGGGAAAAGTTCCTTTCTATCTACCCTATCTATGCCCCTCATAATTTTGTACACCTCAATCAGGTCCCCTCTCAGCATTCTCTGCTCTAAGGAAAACAACCCCAGCCTGTCCAGCCTCTCTTCATAGCTGAAGCGCTCCAGCCCAGGTAACATCCTGGTGAATTTCCTCTGCACCCTCTACAATGCAATCACATCCTTCCTATAGTGTGGTGACCAGAACTGCACACAGTATTCCAGCTGTGGCCTAACTAGCGTTTTGTACAGCTCCATCATAACCTCCCTGCTCTTATATTCTATGCCTCGGCTAATGAAGGCAAGTATCCCATATGCCTTTTTAACCACCTTATCTACCTGTCCTGCTGCCTTCAGGGATCTATATACATACACACCAAGGTCCCTCTGATCCTCTGTCCTTCCTAGGGTACTACCATTCATTGTGTATTCCCTTGCCTTGTTAGTCCTCCCAAAATGCATCACCTCACACTTTTCAGGGTTAAATTCCATTTGCCACTGTTCTGCCCATCTGACCAACCCGTCTATATCGTCCTATAGCCTGAGGCTTCCCTCCTCGCTATTTACCACCCCACCAATTTTCGTGTCATCTGCGAACTTACTGATCATACCTCCTACATTCTTATCTAAATCATTAATGTACACTACAAACAGCAAAGGACCCAGCATCGATCCCTGCGGTACACCACTGGACACAGGCTTCCAGTCACAAAAACAACCTTCGACCATCACCCTCTGCCTCCTGCCACTAAGCCAATTTTGGATCCAATGTGCCAAGTTGCCCTGGATCCCATGGGCTCTTACCTTCTTGACCAGTCTCCCATGTGGGACTTTGTCAAAAGCCTTACTGAAGTCCATGTAGACCACATCCACTGCACTACCCTCATCCACACACCTAGTCACCCCCTCGAAAAATTCAATCAAATTGGTCAGACATGATCTCCCCCTGACAAAGCCATGCTGACTATCCTTGATTAATCCTTGCCTCTTCAAGTGGAGACTAATTCTGTCCCTCAGAATTTTTTCCAATAATTTCCCTACCACTGATGTTAGGCTCACTGGCCTGTAATTCCCTGGTTTATCCCTACTACCCTTCTTGAATAATGGTACTATGTTAGCTGTTCTCCAGTCCTCTGGCACCTCCCCTGTGGCCAGAGAGGTTCTGAAAATTTGTGTCAGAGCCCCTGCAATCTCCTCCCTTGCCTCACACAGCAGCTTGGGATACATGTCGTCTGTGGCCTGGCTCCGACAGATTAAAGATAAGAAAGAAAACAACTTGCATTCACATAGTGAATGAATATATTAATGCTGGGATTAAAGCTCTGCTTGGGGTCAAGGAGTTTGCACATTGTTGGGTCAAAATCCTGGAACTCCCTACCTAACAGCACTGTGGGAGTACCTTCACCACACGGACTGCAGCGGTTCAAGAAGGCGGCTCACCACCACCTTCTCAAGGGCAACTAGGGATGGGCAATGAATGCTGGCCTTGCCAGCGACGCCCAGATCCCATAAGCGAATAGAAAATAACTTAAGTGGAAGAAGGATGGGGTCAGTGTAACACGTGGAGTTTTTGGTAGAGGACAAATAGGATGACTTTAATCTGTAAGTTGAGCTGTAAGTAATTCTCACTCATCCAATATTTGATGTCAAACAGACAGTCAGGTAGCACAGTGATAGTTGTTGAATCAAAGTGGTAGTAGAAAGATAAAGTTGGATATCATTGGTATATATAAACCATGCTGGAGCCCAGCGTATGAGTGCAAGAGCCAACTTGAATGTTTACAAGTGTCTTTGACCAAAAGTGCCAAGTGGATGATCCTTCTTGTCCTCCATGGGAGATCCCCACCATCATAGATGCCAATGTCCAGCCAAGTTGCTTCACTCATGTGTACTGGACAAAGCAAAAGCTAAGGGCCTAGACAACATTTCAGCTGTAATGCAAAAGACCCATGAAAGAGGGCTAGCCAGTCTCCTATAGATGCCATTCCAGTACAGCTATTACACTTGCATCTACCCAACAATGTGGAAGATTGCCCAAGTATATCCTATCTACAAAAATCAGGATAAATCTAACCCAGCTAATTACCATCCGCCCAGTTATCATTAAAGCTATGGAAGGAGAATCATAGCACCACCAAGCAAACCTGCTCATTAATCATCTGTTAATTGATGCTCACTTCAGGTTCTGCCAGAACCATTGGCTGCAGACCTCATCACAGCCCTGATCTAACCATGGAAACAAAAGTTGAATGCAGACGAGAGGTGTCCTTGACATCAAGCCAGCAATCAACCAAGTATGTCACTAAAGAGCCCTAGCAAAAGTGAGGTAAATGGGAGTCAAAGGGAAAACTCTTCATTGCCTGGAGTCACACCTGATGCAACGGAAGATGGCTGTGGTTGTGGGAGGCCAGTCATTACAGTCCAAGGACATCACCACAGGAATTCCTCCTGCATTAACTCACCAAGGTTACTTCAACAACACTTAGTTCCCTGCAACCTCTACCACCAAGAAGGACAAGAGCAGCAATGTTGTGGAAACACCACCACCTCCAAGTTTCCACCCAAGTCACACACCATTCTGACTTGGACATAAATCCCTTTATTATCATTGGATCAATATTCTATAATTGCTTAACTAACAGCATTGTGGGAGCACCATCACTACAAGGATGGCAGTGGTTCAAGGAGAGGGCCCACCACCACTTTCTCAGAGCCTACATCCAGAGAACAAATGAATAAAAACATATGAGGGCAAACATAATGCTTATGGTTAGGTCACCGAGGGACAGCATATAGGTGATAACTAGAAGGGAACCAAGGATGAAATCTTGGGGCACACCAGAGGTAAACATTTGAGCACTGTAAACAACATAATTGTAGGAAATGTGTTGGTGATATTGGGATAGGTAGGTTTGGAACCATGCTAAGACAGTTCCACAGAAATGGTCAAAGTCAAAGAGATCAAGGACGATGAAGAGGAATATCACACCACAGTCACACAGAATGTCATTGGTAACTTTACCCAGGGTAGTCACAGTGCTGTGAGCAATGCAGAAGCCAGAATCACGATATTTCAAATAGGGAATGATGGGAAAGTTGTCATGGAGTTGCATGGTGATGATACATTCCAAAATTTTAGAAAGGAAAGGAAGCTTGGAGATGTGGTGTTGGTTGAAGAGTATCGAAGGGCTGAAGATAGACTTTTTAAAGAGTGGGATAATTACAGCAGTTTGTAAGGGTAGAACAATACCTAAGGATAGGGAGCAATCATTGACATTGCGGCATTTGGACAAGGAGGCAAAACTTAATTGTCAGGAGTTGAGTTGAGAGGAATGATGGGAACAGGAGGCGTGTCTCATGGAAGAGTAGAGATAGGGGAGAAGCTATAGATTATTGTGTAGGTGGAAGTGAGGTGCACTAAAGTGGTCAAAGAGGACAAAAGAAACTGAAGGAAGTTGAGGCAGCTGAGTAGCTGGCCACATTTTTGGAGATAAATAAATCTATGAGACCCTTGTAACTTGTATCAGATGTGAGGATAGAGAGGGCAGAGGAGGGGTTTGAAGAAGTTATTTTGTAGTGGAGAAAAAGGCTTTGGAATTGCCCTTGCTCTCCAGCTGAACCCTATGGTTCTGAAATTATTTGGCTGTAGAGAGATACAATACTTTTTCAGGTTTTTGAGCCAGATCTAGTTGTGGACAGAATTCACTATGTATTCAAGCCTATGGTTCCTTAGATTAGAAGATATGCAGGTGTATGTTATACTGGGGGTTGGCAAGGGGATACCATGAGATTCTGGTGGAGATGAATGCTTTGAAGGCAGGGGTAAGGGAGCTGTTGAATAAGTTGATGGAGGCAATGACATTCCAGCGAGTCGAAGGGTAGAGAAGAGGAAGTTGAGAGTTGGACATGGTGCTGGAGATGAAGCTGGGTCATAGATTTTCCAGTGTTAAGGGTGATGGTAGAAGGGTTGGTGCAGATGGGGGGGTCATAAATAGTGAGGGAAACATAAAAGTGTTTGGAAATGGCCTTGGCAGTGACAGAGTCCACACATAATAGAAATATTGAGCTGGTGACTGTGGGTATGATAGGGAGACCTAGGGGTAGAAATTAGGTCGCGCCCCATTTGGGGCGCAAATATCGTCCGGACGCAAATATTAGCGCCTGGCGCTAATTATCGGCACTGACAGGAAACTTCACTTTTACCGCCCCGGGAGGTGAGTGGAGCGCTAAAGCAGGCGCTGCACACCTCTCTTAAGGCGCAAAGGCCAAGGAGTGAGGCGCTAACTCAGCGCGCGAGCGCAGCGCAGCTGCTGCCAGTTAGCGAGGGAACACAGACACACTGGCGCCGGACACTTCTTAAAGCGGGGGGGGCCACTTGCTCCCCAGCCACACCCTGCTCATTGCAGCCTTGAATCTCAGCCTGCAGAGACCTGTAATCCATTTTGCTGCCAAGCATGGAGAGGGTGAGAGAACGCGCTCATCGCTTCACCGAGCGGGCCTTGGATGCTCTGGTTGACGCAGTGGAGCGCAGACGATGTATGCTGTTCCCTGAGAGTGGCAGGAGGCCTTTGTCACGCGAGTTCAGAAGAGTGTGGAGGGAGGTGGCTCAGAGCGTCTCCTCCAGGAGCATGGTGCCCAGGACCCATACTCAATGCCGCAAAAAGTTCAACGACCTCACTCGGGTCGTCAGGGTGAGTGGCTTTTTCTCAATACCTCTCCATCCCTCCATCTCAACCTCACTCTATGGCCAGAGGGTCTTAAAACCCCAATGCACAACACTCATCCAACACCTATGGCCCTTTCATCAAACACACACACACATTTCACACTTTGCATACAGTAAGGGCTATTCACCTATGGGAGGCACATCAGGCAAGACCATGGCTGCATATTGTAAGGGGTATTCACCTATGGGAGGCACATCAGGCAAGACCATGGCTGCATATTGTAAGGGCTATTCACCTATGGGAGGCACATCAGGCAAGACCATGGCTGCATATTTACTCAGATGCTGTCCTTTTTCTTGCAGGCTAAACTGGCTCATAATAGGAGACAGCAGCAACGGACAGGTGGAGGGCGGCTTCAGCTGCAACCCCTCAGCGATCTGGAGGAGCGCGTCCACAGGATTGTGGCAAGCCGGGTGATCGGTCCCGTCGCCACTGGAGACGCCGACCCCGTTCTGGACAGCAATGGTAAGGTCATCACCTTTTTGTCCTCTGTCCTTCCACTTGTCCCTCACAACACCAGCCTTTGACACTTTCAATACAACTTGCTAACTCGCTGCACTTATTCCTCCCTTACTGCCACCCTGTCCTCACGCTAAAGCCACTCTTGTACCTCCCTGCTTTCAGATGGTGATTCACCAGCTGAGGAGACGGGCCCTGAAGCTGCCACTGGGAGTGATGCTGCAGCTGAGGAGGAAGAGGAAGCCAGAGCATCAGTGCCACCCTCTCCCGAGGAAGCCCATGCCCACACTGGGAACACGCCTTCCCCGGAGGGGAGCAGGGGGGAAGGGGCTGATGATGGTGAAGCTCCAGGACCCAGCGGGCTGCAGCAACGCCATGGGGGGGGTAGGGAAGAACGGGGGCCTTCTCCCCAGAGGGAGAGTATGCCAGACACTCCTACTGCAATGGACGCAGAGGAGGAGCGGCTGATTGCAGAAATGAACACCCAGGCGGTGGGCATGCACACTGAGCTCATGGGTGCAGTGGGAAGGGTGCCCGATTGCATTGAGTCACTGGCAAGGAGTGTGGAGCACTTCGCTGTAGCACAGGCGGTTGCCACACTAACGCTTAGTGCTGCAATTCAGTCACTGGCTGCCGTGATCCCACCTCTGACTGCTCTCATACAGACTCAGATGAAGGCCACGCGAGCACAGACTGCTGCCAACCTCGATGGTTCGTGCACATGTCCCCGGGGCTGTCACCGCGCCGCAGCAGGCCAGCAATCTGTTCTCCGGCAGATTGCTCCGGATGCTGAAGTGCTGCCCCGTGGGAGTGCCAGTGTGTCGGGCGAGCAGGGAGTTGCTGGCCTCTCTCACGATGACAGCATTCCTGCTGCCAACACTGTCACTTCTCCACTGCACTTGCCACCGCCTGTAGGACAGACTGCTGCCGCCCATGCAGAGTTGGTGCAGTCTGCAGCCGGGCCCTCCAGGCCCAGAAGTGGTCGAGGCCGTCCTTCAGGGGCATCTGCAGTGTCAGGGTCTGACGAGCAGCAGCCTTCCACCAGCCTTGCTGCAGCCACTGAGGTCCCATTACGGAGGAGCAGTAGGGTTAAAAGGGGGGAAGTGCGCAAGGGAAGGAGATCACCCTCGAAGGGCAAAAAGTAGGAGGTGTGACAAAATGCTGGTCATTTTTTTATTAAAGGCCGAGGTTCATGGTCCAACTTTTGTTTAGTGTTTTGGACATTATCTCCAGGTTGTGAGAACCAGTTATGTTATTGACTGTTTTTTTGTGTTTATTTCTATGAGTTTGTCATGAGGAATTGACACACACAGAGTTTGTAAAATAAATAAGTTTCTGTATTCAAAATATACATGGCTGGTGGTTGGAATTATTGGTGCCTTGGCCGGCTTAGGGGTTGCGTGCTGGGTTGATTAGTGTTTGTAGCAATGGCAGGGGCCCTAGAAGCGGCTTGCTATTAGTCGTTGACGGACGGCCCTTGCAGTTTGACCATTGTGGGCCGCCCTCCTGCCTTGGTGCTGCTGATGATCATCGTCCTCGTCCTCTTCCTCCTCTTCCTCCTCCTCCTCTGGTGGTGCTACAAGGCCTGGTGGCATTGGCTGGGTCCTGAGGATTGCCATGTTGTGCAACATGCAGCACACGACTACGAAGTTCGAAACTTGCTCAGGCGAGTACTGCAGGGCTCCTCCGGAATGGTCCAGACAGCGGAACCGTTGTTTCAGCACGCCGATTGTGCGCTCAATAATGTTCCTGGTTGCTTGATGGCTTTCATTGTACCGCAGCTCAGCAGGGGTGTTTGGCGTACGGAGCGGTGTCATCAGCCAGGTGCTCAATGCGTACCCCTTGTCCCCCAGAAGCCAACCAACTGGCTGATGCGGTGCCTCGAAAACTTCTGCCACAGTAGTCTGGCGCAGGATGAAAGCATCGTGGCAGCTGCCCGGATAGTGGGCATTGACAGCGAGTATCACCTGTCTGTGGTCACAGACCAACTGCACATTCAAGGAATGGAACCCCTTTCTGTTCCTGAATTCCTCTGCATTCTCTCGCGGAGCACGCAAAGCCACATGCGTGCAGTCAATGGCGCCCTGCACCATGGGGAAGCCCGCTACCCTCGCAAAGCCCAGAGCGCGGTCACGCTGCTTGTCTGGGGTCATAGGGAAAGAGATGAAGTCTCGTCTCCTTCTGAAGAGGGCATTGGTGACCTGCCGGATGCAGCGATGCACCGCAAACTGGGAGATATTGGCGAGGTCCCCAACAGCAGCTTGGAATGAGCCAGTGGCGTAGAAGTTCAAAGCCACTGTGACCTTCACTGCCACCGACAGAGACGTCCTGGACCTCAGCTGAGGCTGCAGATCTGGCTGTAGCAGGTGGCAGAGCTCAGTGACCACCTCCTTGCTGAATCGCAGCCTTCGCAAACACAGCTCCTCGGACATATGGATGTAGGAGAGCTGTTCACGATATACCCTGGGAGGGTAAGCTCTCCTGTACATGCGCCTGATGGCCCTCCTCCGTCTGGCCATCATTGCCACTCTCTCTCTGCGTCTCTGTATCCTCCGATTCAGCTGGAGCAGGATGACGCCCCCAATCATTGCAGCCCCCATATTCTCTTTGCCAGAAAAGTAATGAGGTACAGCAACTAAAGTAGCAACAAAGTTAGGATGAATAGGCAAAACTACCTCACAAAGCGTTGAGTCAATGTAGAAGTCTCTCTCTCTCTCTCTCCGAATCTCTCTCTCTCTCTCAGAACGAGTGGTGCATAAATGTCGACCACAGAAAAAGACAGGAAGAGGCCCCCTTTAAATAGCGCCCCCCCCAGCCCCACACCGATTGATAACGTTCCAGTCTTCCGGTCGTTGGAAGCGCCAGGCGGTAAGGCAGGGGGCGCCACTCAATTTCCGCTCCGGGGCGCCCCAAGGGCGTTGCACCATGGAATGACGTCACAATCTGCGCACGCAGGTGGTCGCAGCGGTAAGTTTTAGCGCCGCCGCACAATCTCAAGTTAAGTTCTCGAGCGGCGCAA
This sequence comes from Squalus acanthias, assembly GCA_030390025.1. NCBI lineage: Eukaryota > Metazoa > Chordata > Chondrichthyes > Squaliformes > Squalidae > Squalus > Squalus acanthias. The sequence goes on along the minus strand of JASTWF010000493.1, from coordinate 189,377 downwards.
ACATCGCTGCGCCCGGGCGTTAGCGGCTTAACGCCCCATTAGCGCCCTCTTAAGACGCTAACGGGAGGCGCAACCAAGTGAATTTTTCCCCCCTAATGTGTAAAGTAAAGTTGAGTGAGAACAGGAAAAATTGGGAGTGGGATTGGGCAATTTAGGTATCAGCTTAAATCTGTCAACAGCTTAAATGCAATGCAATCTGATGTTAATTTAGCATCAGATGCATAATTTGCATTTGTTACAGATAAATATTTTTAATTGTAATGCAAGATAACTTATCTCCAGCAGAAATCAGCCACAATCTTTGCCATAGCTATTTGTTGGCCTAGTTGGTAAAGGGAGAATTTTAATTCTTCAGGTGGATAGCACTTGCAAGAAATAAAATTCAGTCAACTTTCACCTCTAAGACCAAAAGTAGGTTTGTTGTGACAGCAGGCTATGACTCATTTCCTCTGATAGTAATCCTTACTGTGAGTCAATCTGAAAATGTCTTAATTGTACAAATTCAGTTCACAGTAGAAGGAAAGACATCTGGCTCTACAGAAAAACAGGGTCCAGATATGATTTATCAATGACACCTGCAGCCAACCTAAAAAATAGGAATGGTACTTACAGGGCAGTCAAAGTCACCTCAGCCCTCAACTTTTCTAACTCCAGCTCCTTCCAGGCCAGTGTAGGGATCATCTGTAGTATCAGCTAATGTGCTGCCAACAGATGTGTCTAGCAGGTGACTGATGCATTGATCAGCTTGGTCAGCAATTTCATCTCCTTTACCGTTGAATGGCGGCAGCAGCATGACACGGATGCCCAATTTTACAATACAACTGCATTTCTCACAGTACAGCAAGTCATTGATGCGGCCATATGGATATCTGAGTATTAGATTCCTTCCCTTCCTCTGGCAACACCAATTGCTCCTCCTCACCTATGTGCTGTAACTCACTCGGTGCTACCTCGGCAAGCATACTAACTGCATCCTCCATGGTATCTGTAGATGTGCTTGCAAACATTGGTGAGAGAGGAGCAGGGTGCTGTGATGTTCTGGCTCACTCTAAATTATTGATATTACTGGTAGGTTGCCCTTCCAGGTCTACAATAATAGTAAAAGAATAGCCTTAAGAATGCCGGCTCCAAGAGACACCTTCAAACAGGGCTTGCATTGCGATACTGCGCAATCCTTTTGTGGTTGTGTGCTTGTATGTCAGAGTAAGAAGGGGAACAAAACTAACAAGAGTAGGATTGTATTAACTCTGAGCTTGTAGAGGCCTGCAGCTTAATCTTCCCTTATTACTTCCATCCTCTTATAGGCAAGGATGCTTCCTGAAAGGGGGCCGAGAGCTTGTAATTTCTAGACCTTCCTTCAGTACTGGTCTATTCCATTACATTAGGTATCATTGTGTCTTGAAATGTTTCCTGTTGAATGAGCACGTGCAGTGACAGACATATACCCATCCTCCAGCCTTCCTATGTGTTAGTAAGTAAGCATGCATCATGCTGCTAGGGAGGGGTCAATTTTCACTACCTTCGCCTGGCATTAAAGGGGTGTTAACGACCTCAAAACGACCTCAAAATGGGGTCGGCAGCTTTACCGTCCCATTCAGAGGCGATGCGGCCGGCTCCATTTTGAAAAGGGGCTTACCGCCGGATGTCCAGACTGCTGGCCTGCGTCAGATGATATGCCCCTTTTAATATGGAAATTGAGGCCCTATGATGTAAAAAGGACCCCAATTGCCATTTCAGGCTGGAATTGGTCAGAGCCTGCACTGCGCACACTCCGACCAGTTCCACTGCCAACGGAACCGAAGAGGCCCACCAGAGGAAAGTGTTGAATTAATTTTATTACCACAAAATATCCTGGCTGTTTCCACACCAGGACCCCACCCTCGGCGATGGTGACACCACCCCGCAGCCCCCCCCCCCCCCCCCCCCCCCCGCAACTCACCTTACTGGCAGTCGTCCTGGCCCAATCTTGAGGCTTGGTTGACAGACATCATGCTTGGTGTATCTACCTGGTATATGGTACTATACTCGATAGTTGTATCTTGGCATCTTTCATAAGGTTGCCATTTTCTTCTACATCTGTTCACAGGTCTTGCAGCTGTTGTACACGGAATTGACACTGACATCCACCTCCTGCCAGGTATGCTGCAGTGTTGTACTCTGCAAAGGGTGTCCTAAGTGCCAAAAAGAACAATCCTCCTTGTACACACCCCAGCAAACGGCGGGGGCTGGGGGATGGGAGGTGGTGGGATGGGGGAGTTGGGTCTTACTTCATTCCATCACTTCCTACTCACATTTCTAGCCTATGTGTTATAGCTGTCTATTTAGTAAAAAGGCCCACTGTTTGTTGTATCCCACATAGCCCCGACCAGACGATCTCAAATTGCTGCCCCTTATCAATCAGTAGTGAAAGTACTATTGTGATGGATTAAGTGATAGGTCTTCTGCCTTTTGGTGTTTATTTTTTCAGATTTTTATTTTGGTGTTTATCTGGAGATTTTTCAGTTTCACCAAAATTCAGTTTCTTCTGAAAGGAACTATTGGTATGACACAACTCTTGGTAATGGGTTTCCTGGCATCATCATTCAGATTGGATTTTTAAACCATACTGGTGGAGTTATGGAGAGCTCCTGCTGATAACATTTACTTGAGGTGTGTTTGTAATCCAGCAAGCAAACATACAAAAATTATGGGTAGGAAAAGACCTTCTGGTCCACCAAGCTTGCCCCACTCAGTCATGATGCCTGAAGCACCCCCTACCCACCAGCAACCATATAATCTCCTGGGAGAGGCAAAAACACAGTTAAAAACCCAAAGTCAATTAAGGGGAAAAAATCTTGAAAATTCCTCTTTAACTTTTTTAGGCGATCAAAATAGCCCAGGGGACCACATTGACCCTGCTTATATTACCTGGTATTTCACCCACCTTTTATAAGATGTGATCTCCACCCCAGTCAGCAACTGGTCTACCTCTTTTTTCAAAGTATGCAGAGTTAACACTCACCGCATGAGCCAGCAACTTGTTCCATAGATCTACTTCCTCTGGGAAAAGAAGCCCCAACATCTAACCCAGTCCTACCCTTGAGTCATTTATATGCATGACTCCTGACCTTCCCCAATCTATTAAATTGAAATAATCTATCATTAGGAACAGAATCTATGTTATATACCTCTATTAAATCACCCTTGTCTGTACATCTCTAAAGTGAATCGAGACAGCTTTTTAACTCTATTTGAGTAACTAATGTTGTTTAAATTGGAAATCATTACTGTGGTCCTTTTCTGAACCATTTCCAAAGCCTCTCTATCACCCACCATTTGAGGAGACCAAAGCTGGATGCAGTATTCTTGTATTTCCCCAAATTCACTTTGAGTTTGGTGAGCTGATTTATAAGGGTACCTCAAGTCCGATTCTACTCCCAGCATTTCACGGAGTGTGAAGATTGTTGATGCTTCTGCATCAAAAAGTCTATGCGATGATGTCGCAATGCATGGACACAGAACAGTCAGGTAACCATAAGGATGGTCAAAATGACTTCTACTATTATTCCCAGGAGGGACAACCAATGTGTGAATGTACCCTTACAGAGCATTTACATTGCAAGTTTAGCATCAGTGCAAAGTGATTTCAGCTTTGCACCAACGTTAAATGGCAGTTTATTGCATGGTTACATCAGGCTATGACTCTGATTCTGGTGGGAGATCGAATGAGACTCTGGAAGTGGTAGTCTCAAATTGCTTTGGTTTGATACCAGAGGGTAAATTCAGTGCGGCGTCAAACCTGGTTTGCAAAGTGAGAATAGTCACTTCCCGTTTTATTAAAGGTGAACTCGAAGTATTGTATGCGTTAATTTGGCCTGCACTCCTTGTTTTACTTAATGTTTATGGTCATTTTAACTGCTTAGAAAATTCAATTAATTTTTTATGACTATTTTACAGCTACAATAGTAAGCACATCAACCATTGTCAAAATTTTATAGAAATAAGCAGCTGCAGATTTTATTCGTACTAATGTGAACATGTCTCTGATATCTCTGAAGTTATTTCGGATAATTTTGTTAAAAGGCTCCAGAGACCAGGTAAGGCCTCAGAGCATCGGCGGGAGTGTCAGCGGCGGCAGTGGGCCTATAAAAGGCTCCAGAGACCAGGTAAGGCCTCAGAGCGTCGGCGGGAGTTTCAGCGGCGGCAGTGGGCCTATAAAAGGCTCCAGAGACCAGGTAAGGCCTCAGAGCGTCGGCGGGAGTTTCAGCGGCGGCAGTGGGCCTATAAAAGGCTCCAGAGACCAGGTAAGGCCTCAGAGCGTCGGCGGGAGTTTCAGCGGTGGCAGTGGGCCTGTAAAAGGCTCCAGAGACCAGGTAAGGCCTCAGAGCGTCGGCGGGAGTTTCAGCGGCGGCAGTGGGCCTGTAAAAGGCTCCAGAGACCAGGTAAGGCCTCAGAGCATCGGCGGGAGTTTCAGCGGCGGCAGTGGGCCTATAAAAGGCTCCAGAGACCAGGTAAGGCCTCAGAGCGTCGGCGGGTGTTTCAGCGGCGGCAGTGGGCCTATAAAAGGCTCCAGAGACCAGGTAAGGCCTCAGAGCGTCGGCGGGAGTTTCAGCGGCGGCAGTGGGCCTATAAAAGGCTCCAGAGACCAGGTAAGGCGTACCAGTCTCCGAACTCGGAGGGAAAAATAATCGAAGTGTGACGTCACCAAAAAACAGGTAAGTGATTGGTTGGTGAGTATTTCTCTCTTTTTAAGCTTAAATTCTGTGGTATTAAATTTCTAGGGTCTCTGTGGTGTAGTGGGGACAGTTGGTAAATAAAGCGCCCTAGAGTATATCTGTAACTGGGGTATTGAATACATTTTTAATTTAATTAAGGGAGTAGGTCATGACAGGTGAGATCAGCCCCGTGTTATGCTCCTCTTGCTCCATGTGGGAATTTAGGGGCGCTGCCGGTGTCCCTGGGGACCACGTGTGTGAGAAATGCATCCAGCTGCAGCTACTTGTAGACTGCATTGCGGCGCTCGAGCTGCAGGTGGATGAGTTTTGGAGCATACGCGATGCTGAGAGGGTCGTGGATAGCACGTTTAACGAGTTGGTCACGCCACAGGGTCGGGCTGCACAGGCAGAAGGGAAATGGGTGACCATCAGGCGGAGCAGCAGAGGCAGGCAGGGAGTACAGGGAACCCCTGCGGTCATCCCCCTTTCAAACAGGTATACCGATTTGGATACTGTTGAGGGGGATGACTCACCAGGGGAGAGCGGCAGCAGCCAACTTCCTGGCACCAGGGTTGCTTCTGCTGCTCAGAAAGGGAGGAAAAAGAGTGGGAGAGCAATAGTGGTAGGGGATTCTATCATAAGGGGAACAGATAGGCATTTCTGTGGCTGTAAAAGTGACTCCAGGATGGTTTGTTGCCTCCCTGGGGCCAGGGTCATGGATGTCACTGAGCGGCTACAGGGCATTCTTAAGGGGGAGGGGGAGCAGGCAGAGGTCGTGGTTCACATTGGGACCAACGACATAGGTAGGAAGGGGGATGAGGTCCTGCATCAAGAATTTAGGGAGCTAGGCAGCAGATTAAAGAGCAGGACCTCAAAGGTTGTAATCTCTGGATTACTCCCAGTGTCACGTGCTAGTGAGTATAGGAATAGGAGGATAGAACAGATGAATGCGTGGCTAAAGAGTTGGTGCAGGAGGGAGGGTTTTAGTTTCCTGGATCACTGGGCCTGCTTCTGGGGAAGGTGGGACTTGTACAAGTCGGACGGTTTGCACCTGAACCAGAGCGGGACAAATATCCTTGCGGGGAGGTTTGCTAGCACTGTTGGGGGGGGGGTTTAAACTAACTTGGCAGGGGGATGGGATTCAGAGTGGAGCTACAATAGGGGGTGATGTACAGTCAAATATAGAGAAAAAAACAAGTCAGCTTGGAAGACAGGGCAAACATGTAAGAGCAAGGCTGGAAGGCATCTATTTTAATGCAAGGAGTCTAGCGAATAAGGTGGATGAACTGAAGGTGTTGATAAACACATGGGAGTATGATATTGTTGCTATCACGGAGACATGGTTGAGGGAGGGGCAAGACTGGCAGCTCAATATTCCGGGGTACAGAATCTTCAGGCGAGACAGAGGGGGAGGTATAAGAGGAGGGGGTGTCGCAATATTAATTAAGGAATCAATTACTGCCATAAGGAGGGATGATATATTAGCAGGTTCCTCCAATGAGGCTACATGGGTGGAGCTTAAAAACAAAAAGGGGGCAAGCACTTTGCTGGGAGCATACTATAGGCCCCCAAACAGTCAGGGGGAGATAGAGGAACAGATATGTAGGCAAATCTCAGAGAAATGTGCAAATAATAGGGTAATAATAATGGGGGATTTCAACTTCCCCAATATTAACTGGGATAGTCAGAGTGTGAAAGGCTTAGAGGGTTCAAAATTCTTAAAGTGCATCCAGGAGAGCTTTTTGAGCCAGCATGTAGAAAGTCCTACAAGAGAGGGGGCGGTACTGGACCTAATTCTAGGGAATGTGGCCGGCCAAGTGGAAGAAGTGCTAGTAGGTGAGCACTTTGGTGACAGTGACCATAATACGGTGAGATTTAAGGTGGTCATGGAAAAGGACAGGGATGGGCCGGAAATAAAGGTTCTAAATTGGGGGAAGGCCGATTTTAATAGGATAAGGCAGGATCTGGCCAAAAGGGACTGGGATCAGCTGCTTGTAGGAAAATCCGCATCGGAGCAATGGGATTCTTTCAGAAGGGAGATTGAGATCATACAATGGCAGCATGTTCCCGTAAAGGTCAAGGGTGGTTCCAAAAACCGCAGGGAACCTTGGATGTCAGGGGATATACGAGAATGGATCAGGAAAAAAAGGAGGGCTTTTGGCAGATACAAAATGCTAAAGACGGAGGAAGCACTAGAGGAGTACAAAAAGTGCAGGGGGATACTTAAAAAAGAAATTAGGAGATCAAAGAGGGGCCATGAAATAACACTGGCGAGCAAAATAAAGGAAAATCCTAAGATGTTTTATAAGTATATTAAGGGTAAGAGGATAACTAGGGAAAAAATAGGGCCCATTAGGGACAAAAGTGGCAATCTGTGTGTGGAGCCGGAAGATGTAGGTGGGGTTCTAAATGAATTTTTTGCATCTGTTTTCACTATGGAGAAGGACGATGCAGACATAAAATTAGGGCAGGGGGACTGTGATATACTCGAACATTTTAACATCGAGAGGGAGGAGGTATTGGCGGTTTTAGCAGGTCTAAAAATGGATAAATCCCCAGGTCCGGACGAAATGTATCCCAGGCTGCTGTGAGAGGCAAAGGAGGAGATTGCGGGGGCTCTAACACATATATTCAGAACCTCTCTGGCCACAGGGGATGTGCCAGAGGACTGGAGAACCGCTAATGTAGTACCATTATTCAAGAAAGGGAGTAGGGAAAAACCGGGGAACTACAGGCCTGTGAGCCTAACATCAGTGGTAGGAAAATTATTGGAAAAAATTCTGAGGGACAAAATCAGTCTCCACTTGGAGAGGCAAGGATTAATCAGGGTTAGCCAACATGGCTTTGTCAAGGGAAGACCATGTCTGACTAATTTGATTGAATTTTTTGAGGGGGTGACTAGGTGTGTGGATGAGGGTAACGCAGTGGATGTGGTATACATGGATTTCAGTAAGGCCTTCGATAAAGTCCCGCACAGGAGACTGGTCAAGAAGGTAAGAGCCCATGGAATCCAGGGTGCCTTGGCACATTGGATACAAAACTGGCTCAGTGGCAGAAGGCAGAGGGTGATGGTCGAAGGTTGTTTTTGTGACTGGAAGCCTGTGGCCAGTGGGGTACCACAGGGATCGGTGCTGGGTCCCTTGCTGTTTGTGGTCTACATTAACGACTTGGATATGAATGTAAAAGGTATGATCAGTAAGTTCGCGGATGATACAAAAATTGGTAGGGTGGTAAATAGCGAGGATGGTAGCCTCAGTCTGCAGGACGATATAGATGGGTTGATCAGTTGGGCGGAACAGTGGCAAATGGAATTTAATCCGGAAAAGTGCGAGGTGATGCATTTTGGAGGGACTAACAAGGCAAGGGAATACACAATGAATGGTAAGACCCTAGGCAAGATGGAGGGTCAGAGGGATCTTGGTGTACAAGTACACAGATCCCTGAAGGCGGCGGAACAGGTGGATAAGGTGGTAAAAAAGGCATATGGGATACTTGCATTCATTAGCCAAGGCATAGCATATAAGAGCAAGGAGGTTATGATGGAGCTGTATAAAACACTGGTTAGGCCACATCTGGAATACTGTGTGCAGTTCTGGTCGCCACACTACAGGAAGGATATGATCGCTTTGGAGAGGGTGCAGAGGAGATTCACCAGAATGTTACCCGGGCTGGAGTGCTTCAGCTATGAAGAGAGACTGGGCAGATTGGGTTTGTTTTCCTTGGAGCAGAGGAGGCTGAGGGGGGACATGATTGAGGTGTACAAAATTATGAGGGGCATAGATAGGATGGATACTAAGGAGCTTTTTCCCTTAGTAGAGGGGTCTATAACAAGGGGGCATAGATTCAAGGTAAAGGGCGGGAGGTTTAGAAGGGATTTGAGAAAGAACTTTTTCACCCAGAGGGTGGTTGGAGTCTGGAACTCACTGCCTGAAAGGGTTGTGGAGGCAGGAATCCTCACAACATTCAAGAAGCATTTGGATGAGCACTTGAAATGCCATAGCATACAAGGCTACGGACCAAATGCAGGAATATGGGATTAGATTAGACAGGGCTTGATGGCCGGCGTGGACACGATGGGCCGAAGGGCCTCTATCCGTGCTGTATAACTCTATGACTCTAAAATTGCACTCTGAGTAGTGTGTTAAATTACCAAGTGCGAGGATTGAAATTTGGCCTAAATTTGAAGAGATAGGATACTGTACGTGTACAAGGTGGATTATGTTTCTGTGCCGGGGCTGGGAAAGGAGGTTGCATATTATAAGATAAATGTAGTCACTGTTCATCGCTTTCTACCTGGAATTGTCCCATTTCATAGAATCATAGAAATTTACGGCACAGAAGGAGACCATTCGGCCCATCGTGTCTGTGCCGGCCGTAAAAGAGCTATCCAACCTAATCCCACTTTCCAGCTCTTGGTCCGTTGTCTTGTAGATTACGGCACTTCAAGTGCACTTTAAGTGTGATGAGTGTTTCTGCCTTTACCACCCTTTCAGGCAGTTAGTTCCAAACCCCCACCACCCTCTGGGCGAAAGAAGTTCTCCTCAACTCCCCCCCTAATCCTTCTACCAATTACTTTAAATCTATGCCCCTCTGGTTATTGACCGCTCTGCTTAAGGAAATAGGTCCTTCCTATCCACTCTATCTAGGCCCTTCATAATTTTATAGGTATTTCTTCACTTCACCTGACGAAGGAGCAGCCGCTCCGAAAGCTTGTGATTTCAAATAAAGCTGTTGGACTATAACCTGGTGTTGTGCGACTTCTCATAATTTTATACACCTTAATTAAGTCTCCCTCAGCCTCCTCCGTTCCAAAGAAAACAACGCCAGCCTATCCAATCTTTCCTCATAGCTAAAATTCTCCAGCCCTGGCAACATCCTCGTAAATCTCCTCTGTACCCTCTCTAGTGCAATCACACCTTTCCTGTAATGTGGTGACCAGAACTGTACACAGTACTCTACTGTTCAATCTGGAGAAGTGTGAGGTAATGCATTTGGGGAGGGCTAACAAGGCAAGGGAATACACATTAAATGTAGGACACTGAGAAGTGTAGAGGAACAAAGGGACCTTGGAGTGTAGGTCCACAGATCCCTGAAGGTAGCCGGCCAGGTAGATAAGGTAGTTAAGAAGGCATACGGAATACTTGCCTTTATTAGCCGAGGCATAGAATACAAGAGCAGGGAGGTTATGCTTAAACTGTATCAAACACTAGGTAGGCCACAGCTAGAGTACTGCGTGCAAGTCTGGTCACCACATTACAGGAAAGATGTGATTGCACTAGAGAGGGTACAGAGGAGATTTACGAGGATGTTGCCTGGACTGGAGAATTTTTACTATGAGGAAAGACAGGATAGGCTGGATTTGTTCTCTTTGGAACAGAGGAAGCTGAGGGGAGACCTTAATGAGGTGTATAAAATTATGAGGGGCCTAGATAGAGTGGATAGGAAGGACCTATTTCCCTTAGCAGAGGGGTCAACAACCAGGGGGCATAGATTTAAAGTAATTGGTAGGAGATTTAGAGGAGATTTGAGGGAAAATTTCTTCACCCAGAGGGTGGTGGGGGTCTGGAACTCACTGCCTGAAAGGGTGGTAGAGGCAGAAACCCTCACCACATTTAAAAAGTGCTTGGATGTACACTTGAAGTGCCGTAACCTACAGGGCTACGGACCAAGAGCTGGAAAGAGGGATAAGGCTGGATAGCTCTTTGTCGGCTGGCGCGGACACAATGGGCCAAAATGGCCTCCTTCCGTGCTGTAAATTTCTATGATTCTATGAGGCCTAACTAGTGTAATATACAGTTCAAGCATACTCTCCCTACTCTTATATTCTCTGCCTCGGCTAATAAATGAAAGTATTCCGTATAGCTTCTTAACCACCTTATCAACCTGTCCTGCTACTTTCAGGGATCTGTGGACATGCACTCCAAAGTCCCTCTGTTCCTCTACACTTATCAGTATCTTACCATTTATTGCGTATTCCCTTGCCTTGTTAGCCCTCCCCAAATGCATTATCTCACACTTCTCCGGATTGAATTCCATTTGCCACTTTTCTGCCCACCTGACCAGTCAGTCCATTGATATCTTCCTGCAGTCTACAGCTTTCTTCCTCATTATCAACCACACTGCCAATTTTTGTATCATCTGCAAACTTCTTAATCATGCCTCCTACATTGAAGCCTAAATCATTGATATATGCCACAAAAAGCAAGGGACTTAGTACTGAGCCCTGCGGAACCCCACTGGAAACAACCTTCCAGTTGGCCGTTTATCTGTCTGCCTACGTTTGATCTTTCAGTTCAGACATTGCCATAAATTTGACTGCACAGTCGTAAATTTAATTAGATGATTATCTTTATTTTTTTCATAAAATGAAACAGCAAAGCATATAAGAAAATTAAACAGAGAACGAACAGACTGTGCATCGGCGACCCCATGCATTCATTCATAGATGACTGGAGCCTAAATATGTTCCTGCGGACCTTTTGCTGTGCAGAATCTTACCAATATCTGAGTTATGTTATATTTATATTGATTCATAATTGACGTTTTAGCACTTTCCCTATAATTGTCTTTTTAAAAAGAGGCAACATCTACCTGAAACTGAGTCGCTCACTTACATTTCTTTGGAGAATAAACTAGGAGTAACATTCTGAGCTATTCAACCCAGCGGAATCAGGGCAAAATAGTAACATTGTTCCGTTTAACTAACTAAATCTAATTTATACCAGTTAGTTGATGAATTAAAAATTTACCCCTTTACAAGTTCCGCGTGCTGTGTTAACGAAAAACCTGCTGGAAAATACCAGCTAATTGCGTGGGGCTTTGTATGCATTTCTCACTCGCGTTTGTACTCAGGTAGACTTTTTCCGCTAAAATGATGGATTGTAGGATTTTCACCCCACTCTCCGAGGGACCCTTCGCCTCCCCGTTCCCGCTGACCCAAAGCGCGTACTATGGGACAGCCAAACATTTCTCTTAAAGGGGCTCCTCGGATACATGTTTAAGTGGACTTCACTATTTTCTACAATTTTGGAAAAGCTTATTATTCCACCAGTTAATTAATTTATAAAAGTGTCCTCTAATACCTTGCCAGTGCTCTGTGAATGCCTTTAAATGAGTGAACAGCAGTGTGCACATAATGAAGGCTCGTGACTTTCTTGCACATCTTACAAAGTTCTTGCCTCTTTCCGATCTATTTGCTGTTGATAAATGCAGTAATGTTAGTCCCTGATCACTGAAAGTTTGAACTGTCGACTTCCTGTTTCTAGGGTTAGAGCTGCTATGTTGTAAAACTTCGGACATTATTGATGCAAAGGGAAGCACCGGGGTCGGCGCTTAGACCCCTTGGTAAATTTGATCAGATAATTGCGGTGAGGGATATGTGTCTAACTCCCACTGCAACAGATCGGGAGTGGCAGAGATACTGGAGGGATAAGCGAGAGATTACACTAAGTGAGCGATCAAGACAGCGAACTACGAGTGTGCTCGCCAGCTCACCTCAAAGATTGACACATAAAATGGCTTCGGAATTTTGTAAGTACTCTGCTGTCAATATATGGACTGTCTGTTACTGTATAAAGCTGAATTCAGCTTTGCGCCGAAAACTGACCGCCCTTCCCCGCCCTCAGCTCTAGCCAAGATAAGAAAATCCCCAAGTAGGATCACGCTGGGTTACACTCAGATAGGCAATCTAGTTCAAAGTTAACAAATGAAATAACGTGCCAACTATTGATATAAGCTACTAAGTTTTAAGATGTCCTCTTACAGCTAAACGACACAAAGCCACGTCTATATTACAACCAAGGTAAATTCTTGTACCATAAACACCTTGGGAATTTGGTTCAGATTAGGAATTCTGTGTAAGCGACCATCCAGGGTGTGTGCAACATATTTATAAATATTTATTACTGTTATATAAACAGAACGAGTCCCAACCACCTCTCTTCAAACATATCCCCGTGTTCCTGTTCTGTTGACGTGGTGCAGCAGCGCCTGTCAACATGACCTCGGGACCAATAGCGCAAAGGGGAGTCACTGGTGGAGTCGAAGAGAAATATTGAAGGGAAAAGGTCATAACTGCACATTTCAAGTTCCCAATCTATAATCTAAGAAAATCAAAACCAGCAAAGGGCCGCGAAACAACCTCCTTCTCTCTCGTACACAGAACATTATGAACAAAAGTATAAAATGTACTTGTTTATACAAGAAAATACTGCTTGTGATCTCTCATAAGTCATTCTATTTCAATTACTGAAAATTGTCAACGTGTAAATCATACCTCATAAGAATATAATTAGTACTATAGCAACGCACCATTGAAAAAATAACTCGTGTTAACAAATTATCAGATGCATTAAATTGTATTAAAATGTGGGAGTTCCCTTCAGTACCCGTGATCCTATTTACTGTCATCTTTATGCTGTAAAATCAGGACCACCTAAAATATGTCATTATTTCGGCACCGACTGGGGCGGTGGTGGGGGGCGAGGTGGGGGGGGGGGGCAGTGGTAATTGGATCTGTGCCCCTCCACTGTATTATAATGCCGTGCCCTGTTTTTTTAAAGTCTGGTTTGCTATTTCCCCGACCACCGCTTCATTATACATTATTTGCTGGCCCCACTTCAAAGATCTCGGAGTTCTGTCATGTTGCACTCTAAGCACCATTTCCATTTTTTTGTTGCTTTTTGAATACCTCAGCAGTCACACGCGGTTACTTTACAGCTTTCCAGCTTTGTTTTTTTTAAGAGACTGCTGACTTCGTATTTTTATTTTTACTGTAAGAACATATAGTACAAACACACTGTAGCTAAACGCTAATAAACTTTCAGTCCCATTAGGCCAGGAGAGAATTTGTAATACAGAATGAAGAACCGTCGGATTCAGAAATGTGCCGTACGGCGGAGAAAAGGAGATGCAAGAGTCTGTAACAATACATTCAAGAACCACTTAGCAGAACTGCAAATTGAATTTGTTGATTATACTACTTGCATAAACTAGCAAGTCATTTCAGACATGCCCAGATGCAGATTTTCCTTCCAACTTCTGTTGTTGTTACACCCGACAGACTTCTGGAGTATTTATTTTTGAAAGCAGTATGATTGTAAGTACTGTACAGGGTCGGTTCAAAACGGACAGGGTTGAACACCTGGTTGTAAGGAGCCTCCTGGTCTATGTGTAGCCACATCGTAAAGGGGATTGCGACGATTCCCTTAACATCTTTAACATTTTGGACAAATACCCAACAGTTCATGAACGCATTTACAACGTGATTACACAGCGCGACCAGAGGAGTCCTTACCTCCAGGTTGTGATTTTATTTTGGGAAAAAAAAGTTACTCACATACTTCAAATATCACAACTATTATAAATGTCACTATATAATGAGATAATCCAAATAGTTTAAAAATGTCTGGGGAAGTTTCTGTTCCATGGCTGAAGATATTGCCAAGCTGATATTTATTACCTGTGTCAGTGCATCACCAGATTTTTATTATTCGGTATTTGGATACTTTACTACGCCGTCATTTAATGAAACATTTTACGAAACATTTACTGCAGTCATAGATCAAACCTTTCATCCACAACTATTTTTGATGGATTTGATATATCATTTCAAGTCCTTTCGTCTCTCCCCCCCCCCCCCCCTCCCCGGCTATTTTTTTTATTTTAAGCATTTTTTTTAATTGAAAGAGGTTAGAACAATAACATTTCATAAAATGCCAGCTGGGAGTTGTTGCAGTGGAGTCCTATGCTACTTGATGACTCTTCCTAACCATCAACAGAATTACGTCGGTAATTCATGTATTTTAAAACAATTCAAAAAATAGCAAAGCACAACAGTGTTACTCACTGCCCACAAGAAGTAACTCAAACCTCTTATTGATTAATCCTCTGCCAATCCTGTCCTCCCTATTGTCGTGACAGTATTTTGGTTAAGGAGTAACCATCAAGTTAGATTCCTCTGTGACCTTTTATCCATCCCTTCATCCTACTATAAATCATAACGTTTATTTTACAAATATAATTTTGACGTTATTATGTAATTAAAATCATGCTGCAGTATTGGAAACTTGAAAGGAAATTCAGTATATATAAACATGATTTACTGGTGATGTAATAATTTCTCCCGGATAGTTTAAATAAACACATTAGAGAAAGAATTTCAGACATGCCCAGATGCATATTGAAGTTGACTGGCATGAAGCAGGGTTTGAAAAGTGATGAAACATCTCACTATTTAATACATGTCTTTGCTCCCATACCGTGTAAATTACAGGATAATAGTGTGCAGACGATAGCAGGCTCTGTTTATACAATCTATTTCTTCACACAAGTTCCCATTGCTTTTTGTAGCCTTTGCTGTATGTGGTGGTTCTCTGATCCTGCTGACCTCAACCATGTGTTTTCACTTTTTGTTCTGATCTCAATTCCATGACCAGCGGGGAATGAAATACAAATTGAATAGTAGCCATTCAAAGGCCAGTCTTTTCAAACTGCTTTTAAGTCCTCTTTGTCTTGTCTATGAAGCAATAGTCTAGAACTAAATGCGGTGGACTTTACAGACTCAGTTTCCACAGCTGTTAATGTTCCCCGCTATAGCGAAGGAACACCACACTCCAATGCAATAGCTATATATATAAATGGATAAAAGAGCAAATGGACTGCACGGTTACTTCATTAAACTCGGAGATACCTTACCTTCAAATACCGGCTTCGTTCTCGTCATTTTACCTTCTAAAATACCCTGGTGTTTTGTTTTGTTTGATGTAAGCTTGATGTTTCTGTAGAATTTAATTCTCCTCCTCTTCTTCTCCAGTGGTGACATATCATTAGAAAGTTAAATAAGCAAAACTAGCAGCAGTAATTGCAAAAAATCGCACCCTACAAAACCGAATAAAATAGAAATAATAGTGGTTAATAACTGGTGTATTTGTGCGGGGGACATTATAGTAGTGTATCTCTGTGAGCTCCCCCCATGGCAGACAGCCTTGCGTGTTATACAAGAGGTAGGGTTTGTTTATTCAGCTTCTTTCCTGGAAGGGGCAGCTTGGAGAAGTTAAAACATTCTTTATGTTCACTGCAGGCATGCTTTTTCCCTCTCCCTTGCTCTGGGGTTCTGTTAAGCAGCTTGTAAACGAACACTCTGACATTTACTCGGGGTTGTTGGGAAATACTATTTCTAAAAGTTAGACTTGCAGTGAGACTAAAAAGGAGACGCGTTTCTCACAGCATGGGGTTACATAGGATTCGCTTTATTACTTATCGTTATTAATGTCTAATGGAGTTACTCCGAATCAAACAGTTCAAATTACTGCAAAATCCACATCACTCGTTGTTTGGTACAGCAACTTTCCAACTGCACTGAGGAAACGGTGTCATAAATTGTTATCCAAAACAAAACTAAAGCGCTATTTTATTTTAAATACAATTCTCTCAACTACTAAGAAGCTTCCTTTAAAGAACTGTAGCGTGAATATGTACAGTCGTAAAATTACCAGAAAACGAAGATGATATAGCGAAATAATTCAAAGTTGCTGTTCAGATTGGAATAGATGCGAACCTAAAGCCATATATGCGGTTGTACCCAGAGCTGATTAACGTGACGAATAACGAAATGATATAACAGCCATTGAAATGTGCGGTTAATGTTTGGAAAGCCCACAGGCTTAACTTTAAAATTTCATGCAATTGTTTCTTCTGCACAACAGTCATGTAAACTTCCCTTGGTTTGTGTAGCCTGGTTTTCATTGCTGCAGCTTTGCACGGTTTGCTTTTGTTTCGTTTATTAGCCCAGAGGGATACCCAAACTAAACATCTGGGATGAATATTTTGGAGTTGAGTTTCGCAGTTATCGAACAACTTTATTTAAATCTACTGGAAGCTGCACCTCTGTATGAACCAGTTTACTAGAGAAATGTGGCATTGAGTGGGGGACTTGTGTAAAATAAATGATCCGCACTGAAACTGTATTCAAGCACAGAATGAAATTGCTACTTCGGACGGTTTACCAGGGAGGTCATGTAATAACTCGGACTGTGTTTTGAGAAGTTCCATCTTAAATGTTAAATTAAAACCGATTTATGTCTACCCGTGATCAAAAAATCCACCTTTTGCAAGTGAATATATAAATATATGGACACGTACAGCACAAACTCTTACTCTGCCCAATTCGTGCCTTTGCAGGGTAACAAAAGAGACCCGAATGTGTTGTCTCCCGTAATTGACTCTTGAATGGAAAATAAGGAATAGTGTAAAATAACAATATTTCGTGCTTGCGTTCAAATGCAGGTGCTATGATTGCAGCGATCAAATTGTAATTGTACAAAACTTTCCGAATTCCCCCCAAAGTAAATGTTACCATTTTATTTCAATTATCATGGGTCACAAGATAATTGTGTCAGTTTATCAACAGACACGGGACCTGCATTCATTTGTCCTGTTGGGGTGTTCTTAAAGTCTATAGGCATCTAAAGTAATGTGCCCCTCCTCCCACTGCGTGGATGTATTTCTGGCACGGAAGGAGGTAGACTAACAGATTTACACGCAGAGCCCACAGAGGGAGAAAATAAGTCTCCACTGTGGCGTGCAACTTGTAAAAAACATGCAGGTACTTAATTGGAGAGACACCCTCAAACACCGAGTAACATATGTACTGAATATGAAATCAGCAAACAGTAGAGAATTTGGAAATTAAACTAACGTCCTAATGCTCACTCAGAAATAAGAATACCCCAGAGTACTAAATATGTACACACGTTAACTTGTTAAGCTGTGTGATGAAAGAGACAGCGTGGGGGCGGGAGTCGCATTCTCAGAATTTAAATAGACCTACCCTTTGGGCTCCTTGGAGATGCGGTATACAACAGTCTGCGAGCTGGTAAAAAAACAGCTAATAATAGTCAGAGGACTTTGTGACAATGAAACACGTTCACAGTAGACGTGGTCCTGTGTTCAAGGTCAGGTTTGTTGGTTCTATAGATTCAGTTTAACCAGTAAATCAGGCTGACCTCCTAATCCTGATTGGAAATGCTCAGGTAAATTAAACTCAGGCAGTGTGGTGGGTTAACAGACTGTCCTTAGGAACATAGGAACAGGATTAGGCCATTCAGTCCCTCGAGCCTGTTCTGCCATTCAATTAGATCATGGCTGCTCTGTATCTCAATTCCATTTACCCGCCTTGGTTCCATATCACTTAATACCCTATCAACCAATCCTTTCATAGCTGGGATCTGAATTTGAATTCACTCCTGATTGATAGGATGAATGTCTCCTGTCCTAGTAGGGTGCAATGGTTCCCAGAAGCAGAATTAATCCATAGTTTACCACTCTAAATATGGTGATTTTGTTCTCTTGGACTTGCAAGAAACATACCTTCTGAGGTAAAATTCTGAACATATAAGACACATTTCTATGCCACTGTAAACAGTGGTAGCCTAAAGTAAAAGTAATGGGATCCAAAAAAAATTGATACCACCAGCTTGAGTGGCTGAAGCCAATGGTTAGGACATAAGTTCACTCCAGATACCTTTTCTCACATTCATTGCAAAAGTCCATCCTTCCGAGTAAACGCTCACTCTCTGTATGCATAAAGTAATCTGAGATAGCAGAAAACAGGGTGAACAATCAACCCTTTTTACATTAAGGTATACATTGGAAATGGTACAGGATCTCACCATACACTCCTGATCTCTTACAACCGATGGCAAAATATCATGCTAACAGAGAACTGGTGAACTAGCAAAATCATACCATACGTATATCCAATTTTAGGCAGTTTATACCCACAATTGACCAACAAAATAGACTAAAAGATACTTGGACATGCGCACCATCCCTCCCCCCCTTCCCATTCAGAAGCCTGTCTCCAGCCATTCATTCTCCTCCCATAATAAAGCAGAGCTGTGAGCTGGTAAAGAAACCCCTGCTGGGACAGATATCACAGCTCCACTGTCTACAAAGGCCTGACATAATAGCAAATGAAATAGTTTGTAGTTATGGGAAAATCACAGCCCACTGATCCATATTAGTTGTTTCTAACACTTGAGTGGGTTGTGAATCTTCTTTTACTTGTTGAATAATAAGGCAAGAGAACCCTATTCCTTATTGCTGGTCCCAGTCTTGCATGTAATTAAAAACATCAGAGAAGGAAAGGAACTCAAATTCACACTCTTTATACAGATATGTACTATTGGAGTCCTGCCCAGATATGTGTAGTACATTTAGATAGGCTGCTATCAGCAACAGTAACTAATATAAATTTACCACAATGTTGGCCAAGCCATAAACTCCAGACCCACAAGCTCCTCCTTGTGCATGTAGTGAGATGGTTTCACCATCAGTTACACGATTAAGCCTTCCCCAGCAATTAGGGAAATTGTGGGAGCAAAAGAAAAACTTTTGAAAAGTTAGAACAACTGATAATAGGCAAACTTCTATTTGCACAAGCAGTTGATTTGAAAATATATTTTTTTTGCTTCAACAGCTTCCCCAATCACTGGAGACTTGGATTTAGAAGCTCAATGCAAATTGTTCAGATCTGCAAAATATACCAAACCAGGAAGACATTTGAATTTGAAGAAGAAACGTGCAAACTACTGAGTCAGTTAGAACAAATATGTAAGTGGGCAGAACAATGGCAGATGACATTTGTTATGGAGAAGTGTAAAATACTTCACTAGGAAGAAAAATGGGCGCCATAAAAGGCTAAATTTTTAAAGTCTGCTCTTGTATTGATGTACATTGCCCGCCAGCAACATGTATTGGAACATTGTAGACAATACCCCCATGATTTCCTAATGCATGCAGGGAGCATGAATTTGGAAAATCTACTCCAAATACCCCACATCTGAAGAAATAGCTAAGGATAAAGTTGAAAGAGATTAAGGGTTTTAGTATACCAGCATGTCAAATCACTGTGGAGCAAGCATCAACAAGGCAAATGAAATGCCAAACTATATAACGAAAGTAGTAGAGTACAAATTGAAAGTAGTCATACTTAAACTGTGCCATGCTCTGGTTAGACCATATCTTCATTACTGTGTCCAGTTCTGATCACAGAGACACAGCAAAGCCCTGGAGGTGGTACAAATGAGGCATAAGACTAATCTCTGCATTAGAGGATTGAGTTACGAGGAAAGACTGGAGAAACATGAGCTTTTCAACTTTGAATGGTTGCAACTGCAACTTGCATTTAGATACCACCTTTAACATAGAAAAACATCTCAAGGTGCTTCAGAGAGGGGAAATAAAATAAATGGATGTAGAGCCAAAGGAAACAATATTAGAAGGGGTAACCAAAAACCTTGTTAAAAAGGTGGGTTTGAAAGAGGGCCTTAAAGAATGAGATAGAGGTAAAAGGGTTTAGGTAGGGAATTCCAGAGCATGGGTCCTGGGCAGTTGTAGGCACAGCCACAAATGGTCTTATGAAGGGAGGGGAGGATGCACAAGAGGTCAGAGTTAGAGGAACAGAGTTTGGGTGGAATTGTAGGGCTGGGGAAGCTTACAGAGATAAGGAGTGCCAAAGCCTTGAAGGAATTTAAACACGAGAATGAACATTTTTTAATTTAAGGCACTGTGGGACTAGGGGTGATGGGTGAGTGGTACTTAGTGCAGAATAGGATATAGGCAGCAGAGTTGTGGATGAGCTGAAGTTTACTGAGACTGGAGGATGAGAGACCTGCCAGTTAACTTTGGAATAGCTAAGTCTGGAGGTGACAAAGGCATGGATGAGGGTTTCAGCAGCAGATGGTCAGAGATAGGGGCAGATTACTGTTCACTCCCCGTACTCTGTGGCACTATCGAAGGCCCTTAATTTAGTCACTACTCTCTTGCCCACTTGAATTCTCTCCCCAAACCACTTTTCTTTGCTATGTCTTTTGCGGCCTTCAAAAGCCTTCTAAAGCTCATCATTTCTACAGCGTTATAACCCCCCCCCCCCACCCTCCTCCACACACACACCCCCCTTTGCAGGTTATCCACCTCTCTGCCTTATGGAGTGTCCTGAGATGTTTTCCTTAATACGAGGAGCACTAATAATGCAAATTACTGTCCTTGTTGTTCCCAGTCTCTGGACGGTATTTTCGTTCTCCTACTCACAGCCCTGTCCTCTCAGAGACAATAGACATGGCGTATCCTTAAGCCTCTGTGAAATGCCTTAGGACGTTTTCTTCATTACAAGTGCTATATAAATGCAAGTTGCAGTGGTTGAAGCTCTATTTTTTTCATTGATTATTACATTTTTGACCCTAAGCAGCTAAAATGAGAGGAAGATTTCCTTTCTCAATCCACAACTCGATTTGTGGCTCGCTCCCCTGTGATAAAGAGCAGTAGCCTTAAATAAAAACAGAAAATGCTGGAAATACTCAGCAGGTCAGGCTGCATCTGTGGAGAGAGAAACAGAGTTAATGTTTCAGGTCGATGACCCTTCGTCAGAACCGGACCGGAAAAAGTTGGAGATGGAACAGATTTTTAAGCAAGTGTAGGGGCAGGGAAAGGGGGGAGGGGAAGAAAGAACAAAAGGGAAGGTCTGTGATAGGATGGAAGGCAGGAGAGATTAAAAGACAAAAGGGATGATGGTGAAACGTTAACTCTGTTGCTTTCTCCACAGATGCTGCCTGACCTGCTGAGTATTTCCAGCATTTTGTTTTTATTTCAGATTTCCAGCATCCGCAATATTTTGCTATTGTAGCAGTGGCCTTAATTTGAAGCCGTCTCCGTTCACTACATTTGTCAGGTGTTTACAATATTTAGTTAGTTGTATCCATGCAATTAAAGGAAACAAAGAAGCCAATAAAATAAACAAATGTGATATATTCTAATCACAATACTCCTATCAGAAGTTCCAGGCTATTCAAAGTTAAATCATTCGGTCGATGTTTGGACAGGGAACGGCTGGTTTAGAAATCGTCAAGGAGTGTTTACGACTCTGCGTAAAAACTTCAGCCTGGTTCTGAAGTCGTACTTGTTACAGCATTTATAGATCCTGTAATAGTGATGATCTAAAAAGACTGGGTAAGGACACTAGATTATTGGAGGATTCTGGATATATGTCTATTTACATTGAGTGTACTTGAACTTTTATTGCCTTGTTTGCTGACTGCCTTGCTTCATGGAGAACATCAGTCAAGCATCTGATGCAAGAAAAAAGATGTGGGCGAGGATTTACTACAATTAAATATGGTTAATCAGTAACGGATTGCATTACTCATCTTGCTTAGCGTCTTTTTTTTATTGATTATATATCACATGTCAACACCCCGAACATTGATCGTTTAAAGATGGTTTCACTGTGGAAATACTACAGTATGTGATTGTTAGAAATGTGACACTCCTGCTCTGAATGTTCTGGCTCATCATTGCCTGGTCAGTAACGTCGCAGCCTTGTTGTAATGTTGCGGTGGATTATTGATGTACTTATTAAAGGTATTACCCCTGTGGTCGATCTGATTACACCAGCGCTGATTATAGTACCTAATCGTCCAGATTGTGCTGGCACGAAGTGCCGTTTTCTGATCTAAAAAAACAAACAAGGTTAAACTTCATTAACAGAGTAATACCCGCAGACACTGTGATATCAGGTCGTACGACATTTCCTGACATAAGCCCCACGTGCACTAAATATATAAAAAAAAGTATAGGCATTAATTTTCAATGCGCCGCTTGAGTTTCCGCATCTACTTGGGAAAATTACAATTTATGACATGTTTCAAACAGTTATCCCACCATCCTAAACACTGACAAAAGCGACCAGAAAACATTCGCCAACACAACATTTCCACATAAAATGTCTCCGGTTCCCTCTGTGTAGTGAGTTGGTAGACATTAAAACAAACTCACGTTCACTTCTTAAGATGCTGAGGTATGCAAACAGTTGCTTGTATCAGATACAGTCCCTGCAAATGGGAGTGTATGAGGAAGGCTCGTAATTCAAGTATTTTGTATACCTTTAGTCGGGCATCTTTGGTCTGAATTTGATAAATAGTAAATATATATTTTTTATTCTCACGCCTTAGCACATGGTGCAGGCCCGTACAAAATACACTGCAATTTATAAACTGAAATTGAGACCCTTGCACGGAACATTTTATGTTGTGTTCTAAAATTGTTACATTTTGAGTAATAGTTTGAAATACTGATATATGTATCAGTAAAGAAACATGGAACATTTATTTTGTTTAGATATGCACATACATACAAATTTAAGTATTTCAAAATCAAGTTGCTGATATACTGTTTACACACCCACAAAGTAAGACCCATGTTTCTTATCAGAGTAACACTCATCCCCCAGGGCTATGTTCATTTTGCTGTGTAAATGTGTGACAGTGACCGAGACGTCTTGTGTGGTCCTGGCTGTGCGCCACAATCTTTTTTTAAGAAAGCAATCACAGTCATAATAGCCATTATGGCAAACTGTAGGAGCCACGTGTGTAAGAAAAAGCGGCTGAAAAAGTGGAGACATATATTACTTCAGGTATGTTAACCGTTAGCAGGAGGATGTCCCGCCGAGTGAAAATAGTTTGTACAGTTTATTTAATTCCGATTTTTTTTTTAAGGTCGCAATTATCAATTCAGTGTTCCCCAATTGCGAGAACTTATATTTTGCACGAAAATTCGTGAATTAAGCACTTGAGACTTTTCAGACGATACATCGTCCCAGTAAGTCAGAGGTAACTAATAAATAGTTTGTGTAAACTACAATTAGGAGAATGGCATGTTTCTAATACGGTTAAAGCCGCAATACTCTGGACCCGGGAGCTTTATTTCTCAACAGCTCGTGTTCTTTTTTGAGGCTTGTCTTAATTTCTGGGCCAATTCCTGCAGCTACCATGAATGCCAGCTCTGGTAGGTGTTGCTAAAGCGCAGGAGGAAGATTCAAAAGGGTTTGGGAACGGGACCTCTGGCGCCAGATAACAGGATGAATGGGGAGGGTTCTGGAAATAGGCTCTCGCAACTACCACCTGCAGCAGAATGCATGAGGGTCAGCTCAAGGTATTACCTCAAACACAGTCCATCCTACTATTGCTTCACAGATACCACCCCTCTCTGGGAGTTGACGGCTGGAAGTACAGTGGCCAGATGGGCACATTACCACGCGCGTTCTGGTCGTGCTCCTGCATTCAACCATTCTGGGAATCAGTCTGCGAAGCCACAAAGAGCATCTCGATCTCTGTAGATCCAGGCCTATACCTGGTGGGTCTGCCTACTGGACAGCATCCTCGTCCTGCAGCACACAGGTTAGTGTAACCTACACTGCCAGCTGCAAGAAGATATATTCCCCCCACCTTGGGGAAGCACTTCCCTTCCCACAACAAACATGGATGAAACATCTGTGAGATAAATGCTGACCAGAGTGGGTAATGTATGGATTCCATCTGGAATTTGACTAGTATTAGCCAGTCTGGAGACCTTTTCTGGCAGCCTACCTGACTTAGATACCTACCGACTTACACATACTCAAACTAGGTCAGAATAGGAGTAAAAACTAACAATCCCCTCCAGACATCCCGTGAAGAGCAGTCACACCACCCTACAGGTTGCCAGGACACTTGATAGGTCTTTTGCACAGTAAAATCCCAGGGACTCATCAATTATTCTCACCCTCAAACAATGCGTAGTTCTCAACATGTGCACAACTATACCAACACAGGTGCTAATGTATTCCCTCATATGTACCATGTGACAAAACTGTATAGTGATTTTACAAAATGTAAATGTTGGTGGGGACACTGGAACAACACCTTGCTTTTCTTCAAATAGTGCCATGAGATCTTTTGGGGGAAAAATTCAGTTGGTTAGCGCTTCTGGGGTGGAGCTAACGGGGCGCTAGGAACTTAGCACCCGAGCGCGACGATTTTAGCGCCACTCGTGAAATTGACCAGTCGTTTTGTGGCAGCGCTAAACACTACCGCCATGATCTCCTGTGCCCACAGATCATGACGTCAGTCAAGCGTGCAACGCCCCAGTAGCGCCCTGGATCGGATTTTGAGTCACGCCCCAGCCTTAGTGCCTGCCGATAGGAACGACAGGTAGAGGGGAACATTTTCAAGTCGGGAAGGGGCTGGGGAAGCGCTATTTAAAGGCGGGCGCTTCCTGCCTTTTCTTGTCGGTAAAATTTTTGGTACACGCAGGTTGAGAGGGAGATTTAACTGGAAAGATTTAATGTTGTCCTAAGGAATTTTGGCCCTCAGCTCCACTTTTGAGGTTCCTAAGCGCCGAGCTCTTTCCCTGGGCCTATCCATTAGTGCTTCCAACACAATTGCTTTAGAGGTCTCTACAGGCTGAGATTCAAGGCTGCAATGAGCAGGGTGTGGTTGGCCAGCAAGATGGCCCCACCCCTTTAAGAACAGGACGGCGCCAGTCTGTCTGGCTTCCATGGTAACTGACATCGCCTGAGCTTCGGTAGAGTTTTGAGGTAGCGCCTCGCTCCCCGACGTTTGCGCCTTAAGAGAGGTGTGTAGCGCCTGATTTAGCGCTCAAATCAACTCCTGGGGTGATAGAGGCGAATTTCACAGTCGGAGGTGATAATTAGCACTGGGTGATAAACTTTGCACCCGGCCGATATTAGTGCCCCAAAATGGGCGATACCCAATTTTTCTCCCTTTATGTCCAACTGAACAGATAGATGGAACTTCAGTTTAGCATCCCATTGAAAGACTTTGAAAACAGACAAAATAATTTAATGGAGAGGAGGATATGGTAAATTATAAATAAAAACAAAAGCAAAGACAAAAAAATCTAAGAGATATATTAAATGTAAGATTGCATGTAACTAGAGTTTTTCCAAGTTACATGCACAGTAAACAAAGGGTGAATTAAATAATTAGCCCAATTAAAGCATAGTGAGATGTCCAAATCCAGGGACAAAGAAAGTGCAGTTACTAAGTAACTACTTCACATCCATCTTTACGTCTGAAGAGAATGGACAGTTACTTATGCGAGATATCAGGTTTCTAGGAACAGTGGGGAAGGAGTTTGACAGTGCAAAAGTAACAGTGGATATGGTTATACGAAGGTGTAAAATAGTCTTAAGACAGATAATTTATCAAATCCAGGCAACTCTCACCTACAAGTCTTAATGAAATTAATAACATTTTAACTGACCTGTTTGTCATTAAGTTTAGAAGAAATCCTTAGGAATTGGAAAGTATCCAACATGAATCCATTATTTCATAAATGTTTAAGAGAAACCAAAAACTAATAGGCTTAATATCTGTTGTAAGGAAGTTCTTTGAGAAATAATTTTGAGACATGTGGACGAACACTTAGAAATGTACAAATTGTTGAAAGACAATCAAAGAAAGTCATGTTTAACTAACTTGCTGCAGTGTTTTGAAGAGACTACATACATGGTGGACAGGGAAAATGCAGTTAATATTGTATATTTGTATTTTCAGAAAACGTTTGATAAGATTCCTTATTGGAGATTAATCGCTAAGGTACAGGAGGTAAAGTACACCATGGATAAATAATTAGCTTAAAAGCAAGAAACAGAAAATGGAAACTTTTCAGGCTGGGAAGAGGTTAAGAGGATAGTACCCCAGGGATCGGATTGGAGCATATACAATTTTAATATATGCTCGTGGATCTGTAGCATCGACCTGGAGTGCAGTTTCTGATGTTTACTGAGGTTCAGCTGGGTTTGCCACTTTAATACACAAAACTCACTGAAGCAATACATCACATAACTGATGAGATAAAAATATTATATGTCTTAGTGATACTGAAAGACACAGACCATCACAAATATAATATTTGTAATCTATTTATTTACTACTTTGTGAAACTTGCTTAAGATGCTAGTAACTTTGCTGTCCTCCTCAAAAATGTCTTATTCTCAGATACACATATCATCATTTTTTTGCTCTCACTCTCATGGTGGATTTATAGCCCAGATTTTGCAGTAAAATTAACGGCAAGGCTGTCAGCGCTCACCATTATTAAAGAGTAAATCAGACAGCAAATTCTGCGCAGTTAAATGCGGAAATCAGGAAGTTGCTGTCCGAGTTGCCCTGCTCCTCCAGAAGCTTTGCTATTACAGTATCTCACTGAGAGACACGGCATTCAAACACATGAAGGGTGTGAAGTTGCTGTACTTATGTGATACCCACTAAACACGCCAGAAAAAGTTAGGGCTTGTCCATTCCAGTGTAAGTAAATTTTTAACGGCATGTTAAGTCTTAATTACTGCCAAACAACCACTCTGGCACTGAAAATTAACTTTTACAAGTGTGGAGTCTCAGTCCTTCAGCTTTTAATTATTGTTGGAGATTTAAAAAAATAATTTTAAATATTTTTTTAACTATTTGTTTCCCGTCTCTTTTCTCTCACTTGCTCTCTCTCTCTCCCAATTAATCCCATCTTTCTTTCCCTCTCTTTATTTTGGTTTCTGTACATGATTTGGCATTGAATTAACTGTTCTAACTTACAATTCTGCGTGCCGCAGTAAGGATTCTTCAATCTGATTGGTTAAGGAGATACACAGTTGCTTGTCCTGTTCACACAGCTCCCAGATCTCCTGTAGAGGGCACCGCGCCAAAATGAATTTCTAATCACTACAAGTTCCAGTGCAAAAGCCCATAGAAAGTCTGTGGTCAAGTGCTGGTGCCGTTTGTTCACCGCTGACCGTAAAATCCGGGCCATTGTATTTGCTTAAAATGCAATTACTTTATTTATTTGTTTCTTTCTTCTTCTTGTGACATGAGTTGGCATAATGCACTCTGGGTATTGTAGTTTTACAGGAGTAGCATGGAAAGTACAACTCCCCTAATGCATCTGCCTCATACACACAGAACATGTTAACAGTAGCTGGATATTCCCAGCACTTGAGGCACAGTTGAAATCTCCAAGCAGAACTCAACCTGCAGGCTCCAGGGAGATGGGCAGGCAAAAGTCTTGCAGGTTTTTCTAACATTAAGTGACTAATTTTCTAAGTAGGTTTAGTGATTTTTTTCCATAATTTTGTAATTTTTTATGTGTTGGGTATGTTACAAATGTTATTTTAGCTGTATATACTGACCTGACTGAGAAAGTAAATCTTTGCTAAAAGCAGTTTGAAAAAAAGAATGTTTGGACAAATTAGTTGGTTCATTTTGTATTAGAGGTTGGTTCCAAATAGTTGGGTTTGAAAAATAATGACTTTGATTGGAGGGCTTTGTGCAGGATTCTTGCTACTGACTGGTAGCATTACCTTTCACCTTCTGTTGATATATTTGAGTTATATGAACAGATCTTTGTTACTTCAACCAATCATTAAAGTGTAACATTCAGCATGTAATGTGTAACATTCAGATTTAAGGTGGGATGCATACTGTATGAAAGACTTTTAATTTGAAAGGTTAATAACTTGGACAGATAAAAAAAATTCAAATGTCAGGAGATACTAAAAGAAGTGGCAGGGCAAATAATGAGGAAAATTGTGGCCATTTGCAGAAGAATTTGGATCTTTTAGTATCTGGTCCACAAAATGACAGATGTAGTTTAGTGTGGATAACTGTAAAATAATGAAAGTGGAAGCCAGGAACAAATAGAACAGTGATGCAGTATTTATCAAGAAAGAGAACTAGGGATTATAAAGGATAAATCTATGAAATTGTCAGTGGTTAGCTGCTGTATAAAGACAAATAGCAATTAGAATATGAATCAAAATAGTTTATACCAGGGATATAGATAGGCTAAGTGAGCGGGCAAAAATCTGGCAGATGGAGTTTAATGTGGGAAAATGTGAGGTTATCCACTTTGGTAGGAAAAATAAAAAAGCAAATTATTATTTAAATGGGGAGAGATTACAAAATGCTGAGGTACAGAGGGATCTGGTGGTCCTTGTACATGAATCACAAAAAGTTAGCATGCAGGTACGGCAAGTAATTAGGAAGGCAAATGGAATGTTGACCTTTATTGCAAAGGGAATGGAGTATAAAAGTAGGGCAGTCCTGTTACAACTGTACAGGGCGTTGGTGAGACCACACCTCGAGTACTGTGTACCAGATTTACCAGACTGATACCTGGGATGGCAGGAATGACGTATGAAGAGAGATTGGGTCGATTAGGCTTATATTCGCTAGAGTTTAGAAGAATGAGAGGGGATCTCATTGAAACTTATAAAATTCTAACAGGACTAGACAGACTAGATGCAGGAAGGATGTTCCCGATGGCGGGGGAGTCCAGAACCAGGGGTCACAGTCTAAGGATAAGGGGTAAGGCATTTAGGACTGAGATGAGGCGGAATTTCTTCACCCAGAGAGTGGTGAACCTGTGGAATTCTCTACCACAGAAGGCAGTTGAGGCCAATTCATTAAATATATTCAAGAAGGAGATATATATATTTCTTAAGGCTAAAGGGATCAAGGGATATGGGGAGAAAGCAGGGACAGGGTACTGAATATGGATGATCAGCCATGATCTCATTAAATGGCGGAGCAGGCTCGAGGGGCCGAATGGCCTACTCCTGCTCCTATCTTCTATGCTTCTATGGTCTCCTTATTTAAGGAAGGATATACTTGCATTGGAGGCAGTTCAGAGAAGGTTCATGAGGTTGATTCCGGAGATGAAGGGGTTGTCTTATGAAGAAAGGTTGAGCAGGTTGGGCCTATACTCATTGGAGTTTAGAAGAATGAGAGGGGATCTTATTGAAACATATAAGATTCTGAAGGGGCTTGACAGGGTAGATGCAGAGAGGATGTTTTCCCTCGTGGGGGAATCTAGAACTAGGGGGCATAATTTCAGAATAAGGGGGCACCCTTTTAAATCGGAAATTAGGAGGAATTTCTTCTCTCAGAGGGTCGTGAATCTTTGGAATTCTCTTCCCCAGAGAGCTGTGGAGGCTGGGTCATTGAATATATTTAAGGTGGAGATAGACAGATTTTTGAAAGGTAAGGGAGTCAAGGGTTATGGGGAGCGGGCAGGGAAGTGGAGTTGAGGCCAAGATCAGATCAACTATGATCTTATTGAATGGCGGAGCAGGCTCGAGGGGCCAAATGACCTACTCCTGCTTCTACGTCTTATGTTCTAATGTTCATTGTTATATAAATTACTGGTCAGAACCTATTTCTACTTCTGGTCACCGAATCATAATAACCATATTTTTGCTCTTGAGAGGCTACAATGCAATGATTCCCAATATCAGCAATTTAAGTTATTAGGAAAGGTTAAAGAAGTTGGGCTTACTTTCTTTGGAACTTCACTGTGACCTAATTCAAGTTTTCAAGATTATGAAGGGAATTACCAAAACTGATATATGCAAATTGTTTACTATGGTGAAAGATTCAAATTCTAGAGGGCACAAGTAACTAGGTTAAGGGAGTAAAATGTTCCACAACGTTGATTCTGGGAAAGATGAGTTAGAGTAGGATACTGTGTGATGTCTTGAAAGATGTCCCCTTTTTGAGATGAGACGTGTTAAACGTCTGCCCTCTCAGATGGATTTAAAAGATCCTATGGCACTATTTTGAGAAGAGCAGGGGAGTTATCCCCGGAGTCCTGGCCAATGTTTATCCCTCAATCAACATCACTAAAACAAATTATCTGGTCATTATCACATTGCTGTTTGTGGGAGCTTGCTGTGTGCAAATTGGGTGCCACGTTTCCTACATTACAACAGTGACTACACTTCAAAAAGTACTTCATTGGCTGTAAAGCGCTTTGGGGCATCCGGTGGTCATGAAAGGCGCTATATAAATGCAAGTTTTTCTTGAAGTAAGGATGATGTATTGGGAAGTTGAGAAGAGCACTGACTATAGTAGTGTTGATAAATAGAGAGAGAAAGGTCTTGCAGTGGAGAGAGAGATATTGGATACAAGAAATGAGAAAAAAATCATTTTTCAAATTACCCTTTCTTGAATCCTACCTAAAAATCAAGAGAGGAGTTAGAAAAACTTCCAGAGATATGACAGCAGTATCTAAGTCTTGGATGGACTGATGCAGAAGGGAAAATAAATGTTTTGCGTAAAAGAGGAAACGTTTCTTCAAGGCAGTTTTACTAAGGAGGAGAAATAGGACTTCCATTTGAGGCCAAAAGAGATAGTTAATCCAAAATGTTTGAGAGGTGAAGACCAAGGTTGGAGTCATGTCAATCAGACTTCTGAGAGACGCACGAAAACTATCCATTTGAAGAATTGAAAGATTTTCATTGTCTCATTGAAGGGCATTGGAGCAGATCAAGACATAATGATTTGCCATTGGACTAAGAGGACTGGAGAGTGTATCTGATCTGAAGGAAGTTGATGAATATAGAGTGGAGTCATCAACAAAAGACTGGATAAGAGAATATAATGGGTGCTGGAGATCATTAATATGGAATAAAGAATAATGTAGGAGGGAGAAAATATCCCTGAGCTAATGGAAAAGTCAGGGAATCAGTCACTAGCTATAGTTCGATTTGAGAGGAACGTAAATAATGATGAACATGGCTTTGGTAGGTTGATGTAATGAGACAGAATTAATAAATTATCTCATAGTAAAGGATCCTCTAGGAAAGAGTGATTATAGCATGGTTGAATTTCAAATTCAGTTGGAGGGTGAGAAAGTTGCATCTCAAACCAGTGTCCTGATCTTAATCAAAGGCAATTACAATGGCATGAGGGCAGAACTGGCTAAAGTGGACTGGAAAAATAAATTAAAGGGTAAGACAGTTGAAATGCAGTGGCGGACATTTAAGGAGATATTTCATAACTCTCAACAAAAATATATTCCAGTGAGAAAGAAAGATTTTAAGAGAAGGGAGCACCATCCGTGACTAACTAAGGAAGTAAAGGATGGTATCAAATTGAAAATGAAGGCATACAATGTTGCCAAGGCTGGTGGGAGACCAAAGGATTGGGAAATTTTTAAAACCCAGCAAAGGATGACTAAAAAATAATAAAGAGAGAGAAGATGAATTATGAGAGAAAACTGGCAAGAAACATTAAAACAGATAGTAAGAGCTTCTACAGGTATATAAAAAGGAAGAGGGTAGCTAAAGTAAACATTGGTCCCTTAGAGGATGAGACTGGAAAATTAATAATGGGGAACGGGGAAATAGCAGAGACCCTGAACAAATATTTTGTATCTGTCTTCACGGTAGAAGACACTAACAACATCCCAAAAATGGATAATCAAGGGGCCACAGGGAGGGGGGACCTAAAGACAATCACTATCACTAAGAAAATAGTACTTGGTAAAATAATGGGACTAAAAGACGACAAGTCCCCTGGACCAGATGGCCTGCATCCCAGGGTCTTAAAGAAGTGGCTGCAGAGATAGTGGATGCATTGGTTGCAATATACCAAAATTCCCTGGACTCTGGAGAGGTCCCAGCAGATTGGAAAACCGCAAATGTAACACCCCTATTTAAGAAAGGAGGGAGACAGAAAGCAGGAAACTATAGACCAGTTAGCCTAACATCTGTCATTGGGAAAATGCTGGAGTCCTTCATTAAGGAAGCAGTAGCAGGGCATTTGGAAAATCATAATGCAGTCAAGCAGAGTCAGCATGGTTTTATGAAAGGGAAATCATGTTTAACAAATTTGCTGGAGTTCTTTGAGGATGTAACGAGCAGGGTGGACAAAGGTGAACCAGTAGATGTGGTGTATTTGGATTTCCAGAAGGCATTCGATAAGGTGCCACATAAAAGGTAACTGCATAAGATAAGAGCTCGCGGAATTGGGGGTAATATATTAGCATGGATAGAGAATTGGCTAACTAACAGAAAGCAGAGAGTCGGGATAAATGGGTCATTTTCTGGTTAGTAAACGGTAACTAGTGGGGTGCCACAGGGATCAGTGCTGGGGCCTCAGCTACTTACAATCTACATTAATAACTTGGATAAAGGGACCGAGTGTAATGTAGCCAAGTTTGCGGATGATACAAAGATGGGTGGGAAAGCAAGTTGTGCAGAGGACTCAAAGAATCTGCAAAAGGATATAGACAGGCTAAGTGAGTGGGCAAACATTTGGCAGATGGAGTATAATGTGGGAAAGTGCGAGGTTATACACTTTGGCAGGAAAAATAAAAAAGCAAATTATTATTTAAATGGAGAGAGATTACAAAATGCTACAGTTTGGAGGGACCTGGGGGTCCTTGTGCATGAAACACAAAAAGTTAGCATGCAGGTACAGCAAGTAATCAAAAAGGCAAATGGAATGTTGGCCTTTATTTCAAGGGGGTTGGAGTGTAAAAACAAGGAAGTCCTGCTACAACTGTACAGGGTATTGGTGAGACCACACCTTGAGTACTGCGTACAGTTTTGGTCTCCTTATTTAAGGAAGGATATACTTGCATTGGAGGCAGTTCAGAGACGATTCACTAGGTTAATTCCAGAGATGAGGGGGTTGACTTATGAGGAAAGGTTGAGCAGGCTGGGCCTATACTCATTGGAATTTAGAAGAATGAGAGGTGATCTTATTGAAACATATAAAATACTGAGGGGGCTCGACAAGGTAGATGCAGAGAGGAT
This sequence comes from Squalus acanthias, assembly GCA_030390025.1. Classification (NCBI taxonomy): domain Eukaryota; kingdom Metazoa; phylum Chordata; class Chondrichthyes; order Squaliformes; family Squalidae; genus Squalus; species Squalus acanthias. The sequence continues at coordinate 156,257 of JASTWF010000493.1, read as the reverse complement.
GTTTCCCCTCGTGGGGAAATCTAGAACGTGGGGGCACAGTTTTAGAATAAAGGGTCGCCCTTTTAAAACTGAGATGAGGAGGAATTTCTTCTCTCAGAGGGTCGTAAATCTGTGGAATTCTCTGCCCCAGAGAGCTGTGGAGGCTGGGTCATTAAATACATTTAAGTTGGAGATAGACAGATTTTTGCAAGATAAGGGAATGAAGGGTTATGGGGAGCGGGCGGGGAAGTGGCTTTGAGCCCAAGATCAGCCATGATCTTATTGAATGGCGGAGCAGGCTCGAGGGGCCAAGTGGCCTATTCCTGCTCCTATTTCTTATGTTCTTATAGTAACTGGGTTTCAATGTACATGGTGTCAGAAACGTGGCATTGGAGACGTCAAAGGCAATTACAGATGAGTTATCAAAATGTTTAAGAACTAGTTCCAAAATTGTAAGCTTAGGCAACAGAATCATCAATGCAACGGCCATGCTGTAAACATACTGGCAATTAGGAATTAGGCAGAATTTTAAGGTGAAGGATAACTCAAGAGACTTAACAGCAACTTTCATGACTTTGGAAAGTGCCGATGTGAGGGCAGTGGGGCAATAATTTGAAAAGTAACAGAGACCACCTTTCCTAAGGATAGACTAAACACAAACTCATTTCCAAAAGAAGAAAAAGTGGCATGGGAGTAAAAGAGATTGAAAATACATTATAAGACGGTAATTTCAGAGATTCACACCTTGAAGATGATAGGAGGAATCGCAAGTGTTATTGGAGTCGAGAGAACCGGGATCCCAGCAGAGGTGGCAGAGATAAACCTTGATGTTGGTATTAATAATGCAACTGAATAGAGGATGGAAGTAGATTATTTAACAAAATCATTGAAATTGCAGTTGGAGGAGAAAAGAGAGTCAAAAAGGCAGCTGCACTTTATTGAGTCTCTTTCTGCTTGGAGCCATTTTGTGGCATTGACAATCCAGGACTGTCCTCTCTCTCTTTGAGGAAAACAGGAAGAATACAAGCAGCTGTGTAAACTCTTCATTGGTGGTCTGAGCTTCAAAACCACAGACAAAAGTCTTCAAGACCACTTTGAGAAATGGGACAGATTGACTGTGTGGGACCTACAGATGAAATGCCCCAGGGCGATTGGATTTTCTTACATATTTCTGTGTCTCTGAGGTAAATGGTGCAATGCCTGCCAGACCTCACAAAGTCGATGGATTTGTTGTCGAACCTAAAAGGGCAGTATCAAGAAGAACTCCACCATATCTGGAACTCATTTGGCTGAAGAAAATCTTTGCCCGTGGCATAAGGGGAGTACTTTTTTAAAAATTCAGTTATATCTAAACTAATTGTTCAACTTATGTTGAATCAACAGAGCGGAAGGAAGAGGGATTTTGCTTTTATCATGTTTGATGATCATGATGTTGTTAAGATACAGAAATACCATACGATCAATGGACACAAAGATGATGTATGGAAGGCGTTGTCATGTGTGGAGTTGCAGAATTCCACCATGAACCAGAGGGGCCATGAGATTCTGGCAAATAATGCCTGTGGTGGCAAGTGCAACATTGGTAATTCTGGAGGTAGCCAGGAAAAGGGGCAGGGAAATGGAGATTAGAGCAGATAGCTCCAGTTGAAGAATTAGCATTGGCACAGGCACGGTTGGCTGAATGGTCTCTTTCTATGCTGTAATTTCTATGATTGTTGATCAGCTTTGTTATTAGGAAGAAAAAAGGAAAGACTTGCATTTATATAGCACCTTTCATGACCTCAAGATGTCCCAAAGCGTTTTAGAGCTAATATAGTACTTTTGAAGAGTAGTCACTGTTGTAATGTAGGAAACACGGCAGTCAATTTGCACACAGCAAGCTCCCACAAACAGCAATTTGATAGTGACCAGATATCTGTTTTTGTTATGTTGATTGAGGGATAAATATTGGCCAGGACACCGGGGATAGCTCCCCTGCTCTTCTTCGAAAATAGTGCCATGGGACCTTTTACGTCCACCTGAGAGAGCAGACTTGGTTTAATGTTACATCCGAAAGATGGCACCCCCGACAGTGCAGCACTCCCTCAGCACTGCACTGGAGTGTCAGTGTAGATTTTATGCTCAAGTCTCTGGAGTGGGACTATGAACCCACAACCTTCTGACTCAGAGGCAAGAGTGCTACCCACTGAGCCACAGCTGACACAAGTCAGAGTGGAAGACATGTGGAGAGAAGCATGCACAGATGTTACAAAAGGAAGCTTTTGCCACAGATCAAAAGGAGCAGCTGCTAGAGGAGAGTGACAGTTGACAATTCTTATCAATAAAATTGTGATTATTAGCTCAAATAGTGAATTTACAGAGATTACAAAGAGATAAAGTTGGTTCAGTATGTTTCAGACATAACAGGTGTGATGGGCAAAATTTGTATGAAACAGCAGAAGGGGGCCTTGATTGAACCAAGAACCAAGATGTAGTGAGAAGACACGTAGGTGGGGTTGATTTATGAATAAGGGACCAATTTCTTGGACGTAATAACTATTTCCTGTTCCTAAAAATACTTATGTTCTGAAAGGAGTAAAATGAGAAAGCTGAATCAAACAAGAAACATTGAAATGTAAACCAATAATTGTGGGAAGGTAAGAGTCAGATGAGCTGGTGGTGGCCCTTCTTCTGCACCAGTGCAAGTTCTATAGTATTCATAGCAGTAGGAATTCTAGATTTGGTTAAATCAGAATAAAAGAAACACACCAAAAAGTGGGCCTTGTCTATTTAACTCAACCAAATTAGCAATATTCACAGTTGCAAACAAGAGCTGGATATACTGATCATTTTTTCAGTGATTCAGCATTTATTTGTGGCTATGTATGAGGTATGAGGTAGTAACATCCTTGTTGTATGGCTCTTAGAAATGCTCACCTGGAAAAGGTCCACAGTACTCCAACATCCTAATTTGGGAGCAATATCATTAGGTCGCCCAGTTGTTGATGGTAGAGTAACTTACAATTGTTGGTGCAGAGTATAGGTCTGGATATTGAAAACAAAGCACCTGTAGGTTCCCCTCCATCATGAACTGCCATCATACACACCAAAATAAAAGATGTAATTTACCAAATTCGCACTTTCAGCTCATAGTGGGATATATGCAGTACTATTGTAGAACGTGAAATATGTAGTTTTCTAACTCTGCTGCTGCTGTTTGCTAACTTACCAGCTAAGTAGTAGATTTTTAATAGTGAAATTCATGCTGGTTAATTAATTGCATAAACTTCCTTGTGTAATCCACACCTACTATGTAATAATACATTTCATGTATTTGACCCCAGATTTCACCCCTTTTCATTGATTCAAGTCGCAGTGTGGTTCCATGGGCGCGAGCAACCTTTGGCTCCTTGCCCAAATATCGGCAGACTATATGGGGGAGGGATCAGAACTTGGTACCACATGCAGGGGTCTCTGGAGAGCTATCAAAAATGGTCACATTAACATTTCCACAATTTTACATGCCATAAGCAAACAGGAGCTAATTAATTATATTATTTATAATTTCCACAGCTAATTCAGAGAGTGAATATGTAGCATCGCCATAGTAACATGTAACTATCATAATATTTTGCAACAGATTATAAACCTTTATGGCATCAGTTCATCAACAAGGATTGCCATTGTTATAAAATGATCCATTTGGTAGTTGTGATTCATTAAACAAGATAACAAACCAGTGTTTATATATTTCCAGTGTCTCGCCATCAACTGTATGCATCATGTGTGCCAAGTGTTCTTGAGGGTCCTCCAGCCAACATAAAGACTTGTCTGCCTCTTAAGATCTTACTTGCATCTAGCGTAAACTTTGTTTATGTACTGGGCTGGCTCAAGGCATCTGTGGATCCTATGGTTATGGGGAAAGGTGGGTGGGGGGAGGATGCTGAGTCACGCGCCACTCAAATTTATCTTTTCACTCTTGCTAAATTAGTAACTGTGCATTGATCATCCATTCGAGGGCCTCGGAAGCAGGGGGAACAACTTATACCGTGCACTGATCAGCAGCTAGGGGCCTGGGAGCAGAGGAGCGTACATGACTTATATTGTATGTGTGCTGATAGAGGGGTGGAGTTGGGAGATATTGCTGGGGAGAAAGGCAGCATTGGAGAGAAATGATGCAGTTGGGAATTCTAGAGAGTAACAGAAAAAGCTCCAGGTACAGTCAGAAAGTAACAGATAGCGAAACATTGAGAGAAAGAGGAAGGAAAACAGATACAAGGAGAGAGAACAGGGCAGGGGTTAAATAAGTTATTTTGGTTCTTGGCTCACTGGGTACTTCATAGTTACATAGAATTACATAGGATATACAGCACAGATACAGGCCATTCAACCCAAATAGGCTGTGCTGGTATTTATACTCCAAACAAGTCTCCTCACATTCCATCTCAGCCTTTCAGCATATCTTTCTATTCCCTTTTCTCTCATGTACTTGTCTAGTTTCCTTTTAAAAGCATCTAAGCTATTTGCCTCAACCACTTCCGGTGGTAGCGAGTTCCACATTCTAACCACTCTCTGAGTAAAGAAATTTCTCCTTATTTCCCTTTTGGATTTATTAGTAACTATCTTGTATTTATGGTCCCTAGTTTTGGATTCTCACACAAGTGGAAACATTCTCTCCACATCTACCCTGTCCAACCCATCCATAATTTTAAAGACCTCTATCAGGTCTCCTCTAAGTCTTCTCTTTTCTAAAGAAAAAAGCCCCAACCTGTTCAATCTTTCCCGATAGCTGTAATCTTTCAGTTCTGGTAGCATCCATGTAAATCTTTTTCCAATTTCTCCAGTGCTTCTATGTCCTTTTTATGGTATGGAGACCAGAACTGTGCACAGTACTCTAAGTGCGTCCGGACCAGAGTCCTATACAAGTAACGCTTCTTGATTTACATACCAGGTTTCCAAATATTTCCCTTTTTTCACTGGTACTGTGGGTACACACTGTTAAGTGGATTTCTATAGTACCCCAACATCTGGGTAATTATATAGTCAGAAAATCCATTCCTGGAGGGAACAGCTGCTGTATGAAGCAGTAGGAAGATGATGCAAATGGATAGTTACATTTTCAAATTTTAAACTGTGTAGTGACTTCATTCAGGACTTTTTCTTGCCTGTAATGGGACATTCCAGACTAGTACCATCAATACCAAGGTCTACAAATCAGCAATAACTTACTGGAAGGAAAGAGATGGAAGATTGTGAGGTTCGGCCTCCCACCTGTGGAGAAGGCGAGATCACCCCAATCATCACTATGTCAGTTTTAGTTTCAAATGAAATAGTCCTGGTTATTCTGTGATGAACGTAATGGCACATGCAACTTGACTAGTGATTTCCCCTGTTAGTGCAGGTGAGTTTATATTGTTAAAGTTTTTTCTTAAGGTTTTGACCTGCTGCTGCTAGCCTTGCCACCACACCCACTGACCATGCTGCTGCCACTATTTTCCTTCCTGCTGGCTGTGCTGTTGCCAATGCTTCCCTGCTCAGATTCCCCACTATTTCCCTCCCTGCAGCCAGTGTCATGACATATATCCTCCCCAGGCAAACCTGTGCCAATATAGAGTTCCCCCCCCCACCCTCAAAATGTACTCTCCCTATTCAACAAAATAAAGCTCCTCCCTACACTTCAATTCTAAACCTAAACCTGACTCTGGGGCAGGAACTGAGCCTAGTTCAACTGTGCTGAAAGAAAGGGAGAAAGGAATTTAAAAACTGAACCTATGAAACAGACATATGGACATGATAATTGGAATAATTTTTAGATTTGTACAAGTTTCTTTCAATTATAATGCCACTTACATAAACTTGTTATACTTTCTGAAACTCTATGGCCTTATTATGTGAGTACAACCAAGTACTTAGGAACTCCTGAAGGTTATGGAGTAGGTCAAAGGTTGCAAGGGGGTGGTCAAAGTTTGCAAGGCTGCGTCAAAGATTACACAACACAGAGGGTGGGGTGATAAGGCTTCAATAAAGCTTCTTAACAAATTTCACTTAACTGGTGGAACAGAGAGCGGGAGAGTAACAGAGGGAGAAAATAACTGCAAGAAGCACTGAAAGGGGTAATGTAATAAAAAGAGGAAAGCAGAGAACAGCAAAGAGTTATAGAGACCCAGGAAGAGGTGGCTGAAAATTATTTTCTTTGGTGAGGGAGCATAACTTTATACAGTATAAAGCAGTATTTAAGGGGGCATCTAGCTGCATGTAATTAGATCATAGGATCTCTGTGCCTTTGTGAGGATTTCCAGGAGAGTTTCTAGCTTCCAGATTGCTTCTTTCTGAGCCTTTTTGCCGTTCTTACTCTTAGTAAGCTCATGGGTGCTGCTATTGCCAGTCTCATCAGGATGGAGGAAGTGGCGGAACAAGAGGAGGAGCAGCAACAGCAGGCGCAGCAGCTAAGCCTATTAGAAGACAGCAGGTGGGGAGGGGCTAGTGTGGGCTGCTCGTAGGAGTCCATTCCCAGTATACAGGGTGTATAGGCCATGAGTCAGTTTCCTGTATCTATCTGAAGAGCAGTGCATCAGGAGGCTGTGTTTCTCCAGGCAGGCTGTTGTAAACCCCTGCAGCCTCCTGTAGCAGGACCTGCTGCCTACTGAACCAGGGTTTGTCAGTCTTCTACAGGCGACATCGCTCATATCCCCAGTCTGCAGTATACAGCTTCATTAAGCAGGTTGCCAATGTTCTATTTGCCAGGGCTTAGCAGTACATCACTTTCCCCATTGATGTGAACAGTTAACAGGAGAGAGTTTGAGGATTTGTAGCAGTGGCTGGCTTCCCTTGCATCCAGGGCATCATTGACTGCACACATGTTGCCATTAACACCAGTGAATAGAAAGAGCTGCCACTCAATGTGAAGCTTTCCTCTGATCACAGGAACAGGATCATGCATGTTTGTTCAAGGTACCCAGGCAACTGTCAGGATGCTTTTATCCTGCAATACTCAACCATCCCCCCAATATTCAAGCCTTCTATGAACATGACAGGATAGCTGATATGGGACAAGGGATATCCCCAACATATGTGACTCGACACCCCACCGCAACCCCACCACACCTGAGCAACACAGGTATAATCAAAGCCATGGGACTACCAAGATCATTATTGAGCACACCATAGGGAAGCTCAAACAGAGGTTCACGTGCCTGGACAGGTCTGGGGGCTTAGTATAATGTGCTCCACAAAGAGTGCAATATCATAGTAGTGTGCTGCATCCTACACAACCTCGTCTTATAGAGAAGCCTGTATTTGGAGGAGTCATAGCAGCAACAGTCCTCATCAGATGAGGAAGACCAGGGTAAGGGAGAGTAAACAGCAGAAGAAGGAGGACCACCGCAACGCCTCATAGCAAGAGATATGAGGGATGAATTCATTGTTTAGGAATTCTGTGACCAGCTCATTCCCCTGCCCTGAAAACATACACAAAGCCCCTCTGCATTAAGTCATTGGTATATCTTTCACCACTCCCTTAATCCTGCATTAAAAAACACTGAAACCATTTCTCCAACTTCTATCTCAGTGGCATACTGACAATGCAGACTCAGAAGTTGCTTTAAAACCCACACTGCAGACCAAAGTGCCAAATGCGATTGAGGTGATGAATTTAATGCCAAACACAATAATTACCTTGAATTAATTTCTCACCCAAGTGTCAATCCATGGTGCCTTTCTTATAAGAAAGTTTACTAACTCTACTACTTCTACAAGGAGCTCCCCTAGTGACCTAATCAAAGTTGCTGGAAGGCTGCTGTTGCTCATGTTTAAACCCTTGAGATGCTTGTGGACTTCTGTGTGCTCAAGCCTGTGAGGGCCCAGCTGCAGACTGTTTCACCTTGGTTGCTTATTCAAACTCTCCTCATAATTTAGCCCTTTAAGCCCTGGTATCATACTGGTAAATCCACACTGTACACCCTCCAAAGCCAATATATATTTTTTGAGGTTTGGTGCCCAAAACTGAACACAGTACTCCAGATGGGGCCTAACCAAGGCTTTGTACAACTGATGCATCAATTCCTCACTTTTATATTCCAACCCCCTTGAGATAAAGGCCAACATTCCATTAGCCTATTTGATTACCTTTTGTACCCGTGCACTAGCTTTTAGTGATCTGTGAACATGGACACCCAAACCCCTTGGCTTCCCCAGAGCTCCTAGTCTCTCAGAGCTTGGTAGGGAAGGCACTGAATGTGACATACTTGGATTTAAGTAAGGCCATTGATACAGTTCCTCTGTAAAAGCTACTACTGAAAATGAAGAAAACAGGAATCAGTTTAAATATTTTACAATGGATACATATTGAACATTGAATATGATAGAACACAGGTGGATTTGGGAGTGTCATCAGGCTGGGAGAATGTTACCAGTGGGATCCCACAGGGGTCTGTTTTGGGATATCCTTCTCAGCCTCCTCCTGAGGTCACCACCAGCACAAATGCTAGTCTTCAACCAATTTGATTCACTCCACATGACATCAAGAAAAAGCTGAGTGCACTGGACACAGCAAAGGCAATGGGCCCTGACAACATCCCGGTTATATTGCTGAATACCTGTGCTTCAGAACTAGTTATGCCACTAGCCAAGCTGTGCCAGTAAAGCTACAACACTGGCATCTAACCAAAAAATGTGGAAAATTGCCATGGTATGTCCTGTCCACAAAAAGCAAGACAAATCCAACTTGGCCAATTACCACTCTTTCAGCCTACTCCTACTCATCAACAGTGCAGTCACTCACCAATAACCTGCTCACCGATGCCCAGTTTGGGTTCTGCCAGAACCACTTGGCTCTAGACCTTGTTACAGCCTTGGTTCCAACATGAACACAAGAGCTGACTTTGAGAGGTGAGGTTAGAGTGACTGCTCTTGTCATCAAGGCAGCATTCGGCTGAGTGGACACTAAGGAGCCTTAGTAAAACTGAAGTCAATGGGGATCAGGGGAGAAAACTCTCCACTGGCTGGAATCATATCTGGCACAAAGGAAGATGGTTGTGGTTGTTGGAGACCAATCATCTCAGTCCCATAACATCTCTGCAGGGGTTTCTCAGGGCAGTGTCCTAGATCCAACTGTCTTCAGCTGCTTCACCAATGACCTTCCCTCCATCATAAGGTCAAAAGTTGGGATGTTCACTGATGATTTCACCATGTTCAGTTCCATTTGTAATTCCTCAGATAATAAAGCAGTCCATGCCCACATGCATCAAGACCTGGACAACATCCAGGCTTGGGCTGATAAGTGGCAAGTAACATTCATGCAACACATGTGTCAGGCAATGACCACCTCCAACAAGGGTGAGCTTAACCACTTTATTTTGACATTCAATTACATTACATCACTGCATCCCCCACCATCAACATCCTGGGGGCCACCATTGACTAGAAACTGAACTGGACCAGCCACATAAATGTTGTTGCTACTAGAGCTGGTCAGAGACTGGGAATTTTGTGGTGAATGGCTGACCTTCTGACTCCCCAAAGCCAAGGCTGGGGTTGTTTTCTCTGGAACAGAGGAGGCTGAGGGGAGACTTAATTGAGGTGTATAAAATTATGAGGGGCCTAGATAGAGTGGATAGGAAGGACCTATTTCCCTTAGCAGAGCAGTCAATAACCAGGGGCCATAGAGTTAAAGTAATTAGTAGAAGGATTAGAGGGGAGTTGAGGAGAATGTTTTTCACCCAGAGTGTGGTGGGGGTCTGGAACTCACTGCCTGAAAGGGTGGTAGAGACAGAAACCTTCATTGCATTTAAAAAGTACTTGGATATGCACTTGAAGTGCTGTGGCCTACAGGGCTACGGACCAAGAGCTGGAAATTGGAATTAGACTGGATAGCTCTTTTTTGGCCGGCACAGACACGATGGGCTGAATGGCCTCCTTCTGTGCTGTACACTTCTATGATTCTATGGGCTCAATTTTACCAGGCCCGAGGAGGTGGGATTGGAGGCGTGTGAGGTGGTAAAATTGCAAAAAATCGCGGGCGGGCCCGATCCCGCCTCCATCCCGCCTCCGAGCAATTTTCCCAAATGCGTGTTTTCTGAACCTGTTTCCATCCCGCCTCCAAGAGGCAGGATAGACACATAGAAGATAGGAGCAGGAGTAGGCCATTCAGCCCCTCAAGCCTGCTCCGCCATTCGATGAGATCATGACTGATCTTCCAAACTCAGTACCCTGTACCTGCCTTCTCCCCATATCCCTTGATACCTTTAGCTTTAAGAAATATATCTAACTCATTCTTGAATATATTTAATGACTTGGCCTCAACTACCTTCTGTGGTAGAGAATTCCACAGGTTCACCACTCTCTGGGTGAAGAAATTCCTCCTCATTTCTGTCCTAAATGGCTTACCCCTTATCCTTAGATTATGACCCCTGGTTCTGGACTCTCCGACCATCGGGAACATTCTTCCTGCATCTAGTTTGTCCAGACCTGTCAGAATTTTATATGTTTCGATGAGATCCCCTCTCATTCTTCTATACTCCAGCGAGTATAAGCCCAATCGACCCAATCTCTCCTCATATGTCATTCCTGCCATCCCAGGTATCAGCCTTGTGAATCTTCGCTGAACTCCCTCCATGGCAAGAACATCCTTCCTCAGATAAGGCGACCAAAACTGCACACAATACTCAAGGTGTGGTCTCACCAAGGCCCTGTACAACTGCAGCAGGACATCCCTGTTCCTATACTCAAACCCTTTCGCTATGAAGGCCAACATACCATTTGCCTTCTTCACCGCCTGCTGCACCTGCATGCTTACCTTCAGCGACTGGTGCACAAGGACACCCAGGTCTCGTTGCACTTCCCCTTCTCCCAATCTATTGCCATTCAGATAATAATCTGCCTTTCTGTTTTTGACACCAAAGTGGATAACCTCGCATTTATCCACGTTATATTGCATCTGCCACGCTTCTGCCCACTCACCCAACCTGTGGGATAGGCCCTTAAGGCCCTTAACAACCAGTTAAGTGCCTCTATAATCCCATTTTGAGAGGCCTTTCTGATTTTACCACTTTTCCCACGTCCTGCACGTCTCCTCTGGAACACGCCAGTGAATCCTGGCGGCCTCACAAGTGGACTGCTTACTAACAGCTGCAGCTCCACCATTAAAAAGGAGTTTTCAGCAATCATCATTTGCAGGTGGCAGAACTTTGTTGTCTCAGGTCTGGGGGAACTTTTAGCAGGCATACCCATTGTTGTGGAAGTTTGGAGCCTGACACCCATCTCCAGTGTGACCTCCTGGGAAACCCCTCTCGCCACCTTGACTGAGCGCTTCCTGAACTGAGGCATATACCAGAAGCATGGGAACCATTTATTTCCTTTCCTCCTGGACATCAGATTCAGACGAAGACCAGCCATGGCAGCAGCAGAACCATGAACAACAGCACCACCAACAGCAGCAGCAACAACAGGAGCGCCAAGCTGCTGCTCACCCACCTGAAGCTGCACAGGCCAGAAGGCGCCAGCGCGCGACCACATTGCTGCCCGGGATGCAAGGGACGCACTCATCTTGGCCAGATTTGCTTAGACTGCACAATCAAACACTTTTGCCTCGCACCTTCTTATCAGACCATCGACAATGGCCAAGAACCTGCGGATTCCTATCACTCTGACCACCATACTGACAATTGCAAGTCGCCCTAAGCCCTCAATGTGGAAGTCCCATTAGTGAAATGACACACGCCACAACTGCAACAGTTTGCCATCAGAATTTTTTATGACAATAAGCAACTGATGGCTTTTCAAAATTAAACACATTACACCCAAGTGACTACCCTCATGACTACTTGTGCGTTATCTTCCTCTTATGTGTGCTCCTACGTGGTGCTTCCCCTGTGGCTTTAGCAGAAATGGAGGCCCCTTGCTCACTTTCTTGCTGCTCCTGTCTCGACACCTTTGGTGGGCATCCTCTGGGGTTGCGAACCTGTGAGGACTCGGCAACAGTCTGCTGCTCCTGCGGCTGTGCAGGGGTTGAAACTCCGATCTCAGTTGGGTGGGGACTCTGGTGGAGCTCTGACCGAGGGCTCTTCAGTGGCATGGTCGTGTGAGCACTTGGAGAGGAGCCCCCACTTCCTTGTTGTCTGCCACCAACATCCCTCTCATGGGTAAGCCCGACTTCAGACCTAGCAAGTGGCTGGACAGCCCCTTTCTGCACTTCAGGGGGGCCATGAGGACCCGTTTCTGCGCTGGAAGTCCTACTCCAGAGGACTTCCATGAAGGTCTGGTTTCTCTGCTCAATAGCTGACCATCGCTCCTCAAGAGATGTCAGTCTATTCTGAACAATGACCATGTTTTCACGACCCTGGTGACTAAGCTCCTCCATGGCCGTAGCCATCCTCTCCTCTAAGATAGCCATCCTTTCCACGGAGGTTGCCATCCTTTCCGTGGTGATGCGTTCATGCGCCAATGCCTCCACAAAGGCTCTGCTCATGTTAGCGATGGACTCCTCCATTCACTCCACACTCGCAGCGACCCTGGAGACTAAACCTGCCAGAGACTCCTGCACCTGCTCCTGGAGTTCCAGCACCGCTCTTCTTCTGGATGGACCCGGAGGCACAGGGTCGACATGCAGCCGAGCCGAGCTGGCAGAGTCCTGTGCCCTCCGACGAGGACTCTCCACTGCTGTCCCTGTCTCCACCATCTGCTGATGCTCACTTGTGAGCTGTGATACACCAGGTGACAACACTACACTATCTCGCGCAGTTCCCACCGAGGTGTGAGTGTCTTCGCTGGTGCTGGGTGCGCTGAATTCTGCTGACGCTACGCCTTCAAAGGTTGCAGCTTCCTCTGAGGAGTCTTGAAGCTCAGGCTCTTCCTCTTGGACAGTGGGGACGGGGGCTGTCGATGGTCCTGTGGGGGAGTAAAGGAAAGAGTTGAAGATGTGAGGTAAAGTTTGCATGCACATTGAATTGTGCGGATGATCATAAGTCAATCTGTTAGACCTTCAGAATCATTATCAGTTACTCATGCAATGTCAATGAGAGAGATGCAAAGTTATTCTGTCACCAGCTTGCTGTGATGCACCCGTCTGTCCGTCCCCCACTTGCACATCCTCCTCCACTCCCACGATCCCCAGGGCCGCCTCCTCCGCAGTGGTGAGCTGGGCTACTGAGGGTGGCCCTCCTCCTGTCCTCGCCCTCTCCCTCTTATTGTGGGCTCTCTTTTCCTGTAATGAGGGACACAAGTGGAGTTTGAGTGAAAATGAAGGAGTGAGTGTAGAGATTCCATAGCATAGATGCTTAGAAGGAGACAAAGATGGAGTGAGGTGCCAAGACCAAGGGCCCTCCCTGTGTGTTGTAAGTTGTTGTCACACAGAGAAAGGGATTGGGTAAGGGTGCAGGGATGTCAGTGTCAAGTGGGATGTGGAGGAAGAGGTTGGCAAAGCTGAGTGCTGGTGAGGAGAGGTGATGGGGATCAGATTGAGGGTGATGGGAAAGGCATACTCACTTTTCCTGTGCGGAGAAGGTCATGAAACCTCTTCCTGCACTGCAGGTAGGTTCTGCAGCACATAGACATTGAGTTGACCTCCTGGGCCACTTGCATCCACACAGCTTTAGTCTGCTGGGGAGGCTTCTTCCTCCCTGAGGAAGGGAAGAGCACCTCCTTATTTGATCTTGCTCCCTCCACCAGAGCTTGCAGGGCGGCGTCATCAAACTGTGGAGCACACTTTGGCCTACTGCTGGACATATTTGCTGAATGAAGCGATCACAACAATGGGCATAAAGTTTGCAGTCTCCAGAAGAAGCAAGGCTGCTTGCAGACCTTAAATCCAGCAGCACTGATGACGTCATCGGAGGCGACTTTCAGGATGGAAAGACTAATTGGGCCAGGGGTTCCCACACGCTGGAAATCAAGTGCCCAATTAGGGCAAAATCGCACTTTTTCCCACTTCACATCGGAGTCGGGGTCCTGACACGAAAACTACCTGACACGCCCCAGCCCGACCCCAATGGCAAAATCGAGCCCTATAATTCTCCCATTACCTACAAGGCACAAGACAGGAGTGTGATGGAATACTCTGCACTTTCCTGGATGAGTGCAGCTGCAACAACACTCAAAAAGCTCAACACCATCCACGACAAAGCAGCCCGCTTAATCTGCACCTCATCCACTAGGCTAAATATTCACCACCAGCGTTTTGTGGCTGCAGAATATACTATCTACAGGATGCACTGTGGCAATTGCCAGTGCTTCTTAAGAAGCACCTCGCAAATGTGTGACTTCCACCACCTAGGACAAGAGCAGCAGGTGCATGGGAATACCACCACCTCCAAGTTCCCTGCCAAGTAACACACCATCCTGCCTTGGATATATATATTGCCGTTCCTTCAGCATCGCTGGGTCAAAATTCCAGAACTCCCTACCTAACAGCATCGTGGGAGTACCTTCACCATAAGGACTGCAGGGTTGAAGAAGAAGGCCTGCCACCACCTTTTCAAGGACAACTAGGGATGGGTAATGAATGCTGACCTTGCTAGTGATGCTCATATCACGAGAATTAATTTAAAAAATATGGAACGGCTACTGAGTACCCAGAGGAATCAGTTGCCTGGATACTAAAAACGACAATTTTAGAGCTAGGCAGAAGGACAGCACAAAGCAGTGTCAAAGTCACAAGTTCAGCCACTTGTACTTAGCAAATAAACATAGTACTTTAAGTTATTGTGAACTTATTTAAAGATTTATCAATAAATAATGAACCGAGAGAAATGTTAATATTTGGTAAATAGAATCAAATAATCATTAGTAATATTGTGAGTTGAACATCTTGTGAGAATAGAAATTCAGTTCAAATATTTTGGGTAGTAGAGCAACATTTATACAATCTGCAGTATCACTAGTAACTGGGATATTATTTATAACTGCAGCATTAACAACCATAGCAATAATATTACACTATAATTTATAACAATTATAATATTACTTATACTAACTGAAGTACTATTCATAACAACCACAATAGTTATTTATAGTAACTGCAGTATCATTTATAAGAACTGTGGCCTTATTATAGGAAACAGGCTTCCATTTATTATAACTGCAGTATTATTTAAAGTAACTGCAGTATATTTTTTATAACTGCAATACAATTTGTAGTAACTAAAGTAACCTTTATAATAGATTCATAGACATAGAGTGTTATTTCAATAATTGCAATATTATCTATAGTAACTGGAGTATCATTTATAATTGCACTATTTATACTCATTGAAATATAATTTATAATAACTATAGTAACTGGATGATTGTCTTTTATAGTCATTAGAGTGTCATTTATAATAACTGCAGTATTATATATTGAAAATGGGGTAAAACTTATAGTAAATGCATTATTTATAATCACTAGAGCAACCATTATAATAGCTGTAGTATTATTTATAATCCCAATAGTATATTTTATAATTGCATAATTATTAACAATTGCAGCCTAATGTTATCAATATCATTTACAATAACTGCAGTATTATATTGACAGCATCATTTCTAATACAACAATATAACATATTAATTAGAGTATCATCTCTAGTGACGAGTGTTATTTTCAATAGTGTAGTATTAATAACTAGAGTATAATTTATAACTACAGTATAATTTCTGGTAACTGCAGTATCATTTATAATTACAGTATAATTTATATCTGTAGCATCACTAGTAACTACAGTATAATTTCTCACAACCATGGTAACAGTTTAGTAACTACAGTATTGTTTATAATCACAGTAACACTGGTAACTACAGTGTCATTTTAACTACAGTATCAGCTTTAGTAACTATAGCATCATATAATTTATTGCTGCATTGTCATCTTAGCAGCTAAACTATCATGCAGTATCATTTCTAACTAGCATATCATTTAGTATCTACCATATCATTGATACCTACTGTGTCATTTCAGTAACTACAGTATCATTTAGAACTGCAGTATTATTTATAACTACAGTATCATGTTAGTAACTGTAGGTTCCTTTGTGGTAAATACAGTATTAAGAACCATACCTGAATTATTTTATAGCCTAACTGTAACCTTGTAGTTGTAAAGCGACAATTTAGTGCATCCTTCTCCTACATACATTACGATTTTCAAATTAAAATAAATGTTAAAATATATATTTCACCAGCAGGAAAACCACGTCTGACGATAACAAATAGTTGAGTGCCCTAAAAACATGGAGTTCTTTAAGGAGATAGGATGTAATGCTGTCTCTATTCACTGTGTTGCCTGAGAGAATAAATCTAGTAACAGCGCATTGTTTGACAGACCCAAGTGGAGGAATGTACCATTGATTTGTAGTAACACTTACATCCTAATCTCACTCATAAGAGAGAGGAAGATCCTGCTAAGTATTAGTTATTGCGTGTTCCGAAGGAAGGAGCCTGTGTGAGTGATGGCCGTCCCGAAACTCTCAGGAAATCCGATGCCACCGGGTGAAGACTCCCAGAAAGCACTTTCTTTCTCGGAGTGCTTGCAGAAGCCAAGCCCAGTTCGTTTCTTTTTCATGCTTTCTCTTGTATATGGGATCCTCTGAGCAACAGAGGAAGCTGTAAAAGTTGCCTTAAAGCGTAAGTGATTAAACAAACAGAATTTGACGTCTGCTTTTAGATAAGCGGTTAAAATGAAGAAATAAGAAAAATGTCTTTCGGTCTATTCCCATTGCTTTTGAATTTTTGGTAACTTTTGTTTTAATTTGATCAATTTTAAAAAAAAACTTGTTGCAGGCGAAAATCATAAATTATGGACGGTCACTCTGAACAAACAGTCCATCAAATTAGGGAGAAAAGGTTAAGTTACATCGGAAAATAACATAGAAATAAAATTAATACAAATCTTGTCTGACTGTTAAAGTGAAAGAAATAGTCACGGTAAACTCAGATAGTAAAAGGTATTTCAGTAATGGATCAGTTAAAACAAGAAGCTTAATTATTAAGAATGAACGGTAAAAAGACAAACCGTGTTCTTATTTAATCGGTAGTGCCAATTATCCTCGTTTAATGAGCTATAAAAGACCACCACTCCTTTCCTGACCTAATTTAAAATGTGCATCAAAAGTGTCAACATAAAACCTTAACAATCGAAATCGCCTGAAGTCCTGGATGTTCCATGTAATATTCCACTTGAATGCTGCAATGCAAAAGCAACAACTGGTAAGGGTTACAACTAAAGTGATTTCGTTTTAATTTTGATAATTTAAAACGGGACAGCGCTATTATTTTATAAACCCAGTTTATAGAAGAACCGGTGAAAATATCTAATGAAATAAACATAACTTCTGAAATACTAAATTCCATGTTTCAGGATTCAGTGAACCACACACAGTTACTGCAGAAACGTGTGTGAGTCAAATGGTTACATTTCAGCACAGAATCAGTTACGGTCCAAATGTACTGGAACTCCGTTGAGAGAAATATTTGAAATAATTGTTAACTTTAGTTGAATAAAATATGACACAAACTTTCCATGCAATTACTGATTCTGCATTTCGTTTTCGGCCATAGATTTTTATGTACGTTAAAGATATAAAATGATGACGGTTATGTTATTTGAATGAAAAGAAATTTAGGCAGAGGGTTCCTCCGTCACTAGCGAGTCTCTAACATTGAAAAGTACACACTCTGTCCCTCTCTTACCCTCTGACCTTAATTGTAACTCCTCTCTCTAAAATAAGATCCAAAAGGGACCTCCTAGCATAATGACGTGTAGTGTTTCCTATTTAACTGGTAACATCTTGTCAGGCTTTGTACTCTTGCCCTGTGAGAACTTTTTATTTATACGCACACACAATTAAAACGAGATATTTTGCACAAACGTTTTCTCCTGATCTAAAATGAAATAATCCAAAATGGGGTACTTAACTCCCTGTCCCTGAAATGAAATCATTGATTCCACAAACTGAAAAGCTAAATACTTTGGAAATAGCTCTCTGATGATTTTTCTTGTATTCATGTGCGAGCATCATTAGCATTTATACTCTAACCTTAAACTCAAAATGGAATCGTTTCTTCCAATTAAAGAGTGGGAATCTTCAAATATTAATTTACAGACATTTGATATTTTTTTTGGAAGCACGATTGTCACACCCGAGAACCTGCCAACATGTTTCCGTATTAACGGTGGGAGGATATTACTGTTCTTATTGTGACATTACAGAGAGAAACAAATGTCTTTCAAAACAAATAAAGAATACATTTTATGATAGGCATAACTATATTTTTTTGCACAGCATAAGAATCCCGGATTCAGAAACTTGCTTTGTTATTTAATAACACAATTTAATTATTTTTAATGCGGCGTGTTGTTGACGCCATCATTTCTTTCGGAGCGATGGGATTTCTGGTTAACTGTGTCTTGGCTCATTCTGTCTCCTGTGTGGTCTGTTTCTCATCAACACAACAGCAGATTCAGCAGTAGATAGCAAAGAAAAGTAACTTTTCAGAAGCAGGTTGGATGCAGTCTATTTCTTTTCTAGTTCCTTACTGTCAGGTGCTGAATATCAAGTGAGCTCTGAAAGATCCTCATCTTTGAGAGAGAAAAACCACAGAATAAAAGCGGCATTTCCACCGAGTCTGCTGTGAGAAGATTGCTACTTTCGGGCTCTTTTAAGGTTATTGAGGGAAGTGTGTTTAAAACGTGAACAAAATAATCTCCTATTTTGGGCAAATAACGCAAAGTACTGGATAAGAAATGAACACAAACTTTCACCAATTTATTTAGTTACTTAATTTACCTCAAATACCTCGGCTGTAAATAATGCTAAAACACACGCACAATGTTGTACACATAACCTATACAACCAGAATCATTTTTAAAAAGGGCAATGGGAATGGATCTAAGATCAGATACTAACATTAGGGGTGAGAAGGCTGAGCGTTATATTCCTACTCCGTGTTAAAAATCGTGCGATACAAAATTACCCCCAAAAAGGGGTCAAAGCAATGTGCCTTGCTTTAACAGCTGAAGTTAGTTTGAAAGCGCGGCCATCAACACGTATAATCTCTTAGCTGAGTCCATTTAAAGGCGGTACACCGAGGTTAATTCAGCAATCCGAATGAGTTTGAATCAATTCACTGCACCGTCTCAATTCTCATTGAGATGAAAGCCACGGAGCCTCTCGCCAAGGTTTTCCAGCAAAGCCCTCCCGAGATCAGCCGACTGTGGCGGATTATGGCATGTTCATCTGCTGGACCTCCAGCAGGACAGGCAAACTGAAAAGAAAAACAATAATTAGGGATAATTGCTTGTGTCCAAACATGAGCATTAAAGAGCCCTTTGGTACTAGGAGGCGGAATGAAAGAGACACCCCCTGTTTTGACAGCTGGGGAGGCGGACATAATTCGTGACAGGAGAAGTGAAACGTCTTCAAACGTTAATACAAAGAGAAAACTGGTGAAGTACAAACGGAGGGAATGGAGCCCGAGACAGGGCGATCCGTACCGACCCGCACCAGGAGGATGAACCCAAGACAAAAGCAATCTGTCCCAAGGAGATGGGCCCGAGAAAAGACGATCCGGTTCCGATAGAAGAACCGGTGGATGGAATCGGAAGAAAACACATTCCATTATGAGCGAGACTCTAGCGTTTGTGGTAATGGAAATGTCTATTACTGTACCTGCACAAACAGTTATCACGGTGCATCCACGCATAAATCTCTTTAGCGTCATATTGCATTAAAATATCACCCACACGCTAATCGTTGCCCTACTGAGACGGAGACGAGCTTAATAGCAGAATCATATCTTTACTTCTGTCCGCTGTCCATTACAGAAGAACATTCAATTTATTTAGCATCTTCCTGACTTCGTGAGTGTATTGAAAATACGATCTCTCCGCAGGTTCAGTAGTCTAGAGGTTATATTACTGAACTAGTAATTCAGAAAATAGGAGTTCAGATTTCCCCCATGGCGGTTTGATAATTTTATTTTAAAAATCTGGATTTTTTTTTGTTGAAAAGCTGGTACCAGTAAAAGTGACCATGAAGCTGTTGGATTGCCTTAAAAACCCAACTGGTTCACGAATACCTTTTAGGACATGCTGTCCTTACCTGGTCTGGCCTATATGTGACTCCAGTAACTGCCCTCTCAAGTGCCTAACAAGCCACTCAGTTGTATCAAACGTTCTCCAGACAACTGGGAATGGGCAATAAATTCTGGCCTTGCTAGTGAAGTGACACCCATATCCCAAGAATGAATTTTAAAAATCCAATGGAAGTAGTAGAATTCTTAAACACTGCTCCTACTTTTTAGAAAAGGGTCAATTTAGTTTTATTCAAACTTAGCCTCAATGCAGTATGAGTTCTGTATTGAACCATTTCTATTTTGACCAAGTAACCCTGCCCTTTAGGCCCAGGTATTTAAATTCAGAGTGGCCGACATACTGGTGGATGCTGTCACTTATTATAGATATTCATTTTGGTGTTACTACATGACCCATCTTTCTGTAGGTAACTCTTGAAAATAATATAACTTCTATGTTTAAATTGGTTTGCAACTCTGTCATTGCTGAAGAAATATCCAGTTCTAAAATGAAGCCCAGCATCTGCCCTCCATAGGGCATCATCTTGCTGCTTAGAGTTTATTGAATATAAACAACTAATTGCAAAAGCAAAATACTGCGGATGCTGGAAATCTGAAATAAAAACAGAAAATGCTGGAAATACTCAGCAGGTCAGGCAGCATCTGTGGAGAGAGAAACAGAGTTAACGTTTCAGGTCGATGACCCTTCCTCAGAACTGGAAAAAGCTGGAGATGGAACAGGTTTTTAAGCAAGTGGTTCCTCTATCAAAAAGTGATAGTCCACATTTCTCGGTGGCATGGCCAAAGCTGTAACCAAAGTATATACAGTGAGAAATGGTCTTGCTATAACATTACAGTGTGTTTACAACAAATTAAACATTTTCAATATAGAACCAGTAAAGAAACAATTATGTACTATGTTATACCATTTTAAACAGTAAGATTCGTGTAATAGTGGGATAAAGTTGGATTATAAACTATTCTTTCACGAGCATTTATCTTGGGATAGAAATAATTATTCTCCTCAGTGCTCTGGTTGCAATACAGAAATACAGTTTCAAGTCAGTTAGTGTACATGTGAACGCTCCAGGGATTTAATCAACAAGTATTGTACTCTTAAACCAAATTCCCTGATTCTATTGTCTTGACCATATCAAGAATTACACAGATGTTCACTACAATCACTGAATTTCACTTTTGTTTGTCATTCACATTTTTTAAACCATTAAAAGTGCAATTATTTCTGATTATTTGTTTGATATGTATTCCATTTGTGCGTAATGTCTATCAGATGTTTATATGTCTGGAGCAAATCTTACATAATTTTCAATTAATATTAAAGCATTTATGACTTTACAATTAGGCTAAAATTTATGTTTTATTCACCTTTTGGAATGGCAGCCTTATTAATATTTGACAAGTGATATACATGTCGGAGCAATTAAACAAAAACAAACATCTTGAATAGATGGAGGTCCAATTTCCAATGCAACGTGCAGCAAGTATAAATGATTAACTGAACTCTATTTTTAAAACAAATAGAAATGAAATTATTTAATACTGACTTAGGTTTCAGTCATGACCAATATGAATTGGGGCAATTGTCTTGACGTGACTTATAGTAATTACTACTGGACCAAAACACAAAGCTCAATTTATGTATACGTGCAAATTTGAAATTATTTAAATGTTGGCAATCAAAAGGCTCTTTTGATTTCCTATTTTTCTGTACAATGTTTGGATACTGCAGACTGTCACACTAAAATCTGCTGAAATAATGCAAATACCACAATGTTACCAAATTTGCAAAAGGCTGCGACAGCCTCTGTACAGGTATTGTCATCTGCATCTTACGTCTGTACAGGCAGAGGTATGCAATTAAAGATGTGCGGTCTAGATTTTTTTCTTCACCGCCTGGGTGGCAATCTGGCATAGCCCATCAGAAACCACCCCCACCCCCACCCCGCCCACACAATTTTGTTTCCAAATGAAATTAAAATCGGGTGGGTTCTATATTGGGGAGGGGGTGCTGTGCTGCGCTCCATCAGATTACTGCCCAGGAGGTGAAGATGAAAGTTTACCCCACGATATGTGATAGCTTCTGCGGGGTGTAGTGTAATCAAATCAGTTCATAACCGACATGGCAGATCCGTAGAGCTCCCTCACTCCTGTAGGGAATTCTGGAATCTGAGCTTCAAAATAATTTTTCCTCACGGTTTATCTGCAAAGTTATCTTGTGTTTTAGAAAAGTTGCTGCAGTCAGTGGGGCCGTTATTGATTGCCTCCACTGGGAACGGTATGGTAGCAGGCCAAAAATGGCAGTGCACCACTTACCACCACGTTCCCGCTCCCGGTATGGCTGTTGCCATTTTCATTGCAGCCTTCACATGGGAGGCCCAGGCACCTGCCTCTTTCAAGCAGGAGCCGATATTCAATATACTAATCGGGGTCCTAAGATATGAGACCCCAATGCAATTTCTAATGTACCAATGAGCGGAGCAATAGCCTGCCTCAGCTCATCTGCTGCTGAAACGCTCATCCATGCCTTTGCTACCTCTAGACATGACTATTCCAATGCTCTCCTGGCCAGCCTCCCACCTTGCACCCTCCATAAACCTGAGCTAATTCAAAGTTCTGCTGCCCATATCCGAACTCACACCAAGTCCCATTCACCCATCTCGCAGACCTACATTGGCTACTGGTCCAGCAACACTTTGATTTTAAAATATTCATCCTTGTTTTCAAAACGCTCCATGGCCTCACCCCTTCCTATCTCTGTAACCTCCTCCTGCCCTACAACCTTCCGAGATCTCTGCGCTCCTCCAATGCTAACCTCTTGCGTATCCCCAATTTTCATCATTCCACCATTGATGGCTGTGCCTTCAGCTGCCTAGGCCCACTGGAATTCCCTCCCTAAACCTTTTTGCCTCTCCAGCTCTCTCGCCTCCTTTATGATGCTCCTTAAAATCTACCTCTTAAGCCAAGCTTTTGGTCCCCTTTTCCTAATATCTCCTTATGTGGATTGGTGTCCTATTTTGTTTGATAATGCTCCTTTGAAGCACCTGGGGACATTTTAGAAAGAAAGAAAGACTTGCATTCATATAGCACCTTTCACGACCACCGGATGTCCCAAAGCACTTTACAGCCAATGAAGTACGTTTTGAAGTGCAGTCACTGTTGTAATGTAGGATGGTGCTGTATAAATGCAAGTTGTTGTTTGTGTTGATACCAGGTGTAGAGTGGCCTAACCAGCAGTCCTAAAGAACCACTGTAGGCCACTTGGAAAAGGGTAAGTACAAGTTTTTTTAAAGAGATTTTTGTGGAGTCAGGAGAAACATGAATGGACCAACAAAAAAAATCTGTCCCTCTGCCCCCACCTGTGATTGCCTCTCCCCCTTTTACACAGTATTTCAGGCTTGGCTCCTGGAGGGGGCGTCAGAATTCCCATCCACCCTAATCGGCGAGTTACCCATGACCACTGGCTCAGCACTCACAGTGTACCAATCAAATGTTAATGAGGCTTGTCCCTCAAAACTGCTTGGGCTTTACGATGAGGACATCAAGCAGGAGGCACGCTGGCTCTGCCTGCCCAATGTGAGCCCGGGGTTAAAATCAATCCCAGTAAGTTTGCTACACTTAATGCCTACATTCCTTTGGAATGAATCAATGGTAAATAATACTTGCATTTATAGCACCTTATCATCTCAAACATTTGTGAGTGCTTCACATCATGAATAATTGAGTGAGCCACATGTGAATGGGTCAGTCCCATTAATACCTGAGATAGAGGAACTGCTCAGCAATGTGTAGAAAACACAATTTGCCAATTTTTTAAATCAACTGTTAAAGAATTGTTGAAAGTGTGACTGCAACAGAGCACCAGGGAACAAGAAAATAATGGATCAAATTTTGCTAGAGTGGGGCATCTTGTGGCGTACCCCATTAGTTAGACTTTTTTCTTCAACTTTCAGCCACATAACTTGCTGGAAGTGCAAGCTGATAAAATAATGGGGCATCTGGGACCTTGGCGAACGATGGAACTAACAGTCTATCTCCTTAACCAATGAGATTTAAGGATTGAGAAAGAAACCGAGGAATGACAAGAAGGAAATAGGGTGAATTAGAGTCAAGTCACTAACATCTAGCAACTTGTGCCAAAATTGGGAGAGCTGTCCCACAGACTAGTAAAGCAACAGCCTGACGTAGTCATACTCACAGAATCATATCTTTCATCCAACATCACAGATTCCTTCATCACTATCCCTGGGTATGTCCTGTCCCACTGGCAGGACAGACCCACCAAAGGTGGCGGCACAGTGGTATACAGTTGGAAGGGAGTGGTCCTGGGAGTCCTCAACATTGACTCCCGACCCCATGAAGTCTCATAGCTTCAGGTCAAGCATGGGCAAGGAAACCTCCTGCTGATTACCACCTACCGCCCTCCCTCAGCAGATGAATCAGTACTCCTCCATGTTGAACACCTCCCCTTGACATTCAACAACATTACCATCGCCGAATTCCCCACCATCAACATCCTAGGGGTCACCATTGACCAGAAACTTAACTGGACCAGCCACATAAATACTGTGGCAACAAGAGCAGGTCAGAGGCTAGGTATTCTGCAGCGAGTGTCTCACCTCCTGACTCCCCAAAGCCTTTCCACCATCTACAAGGCACAAGTAAGGAGTGTGATGGAATACTCTCCACTTGCCTGGATAAGTGCAGCTCCAACAACATTCAAGAAGCTCGACACCATCCAAGACAAAGCAGCCCGCTTGATTGGCACCCCATCCACCACCTTAAACATTCACTCCCTCCGCCACCGGCGTACCGTGGCTGCAGTGTGTACCATCTACAAGATGCACTGCAGCAACTCGCCAAGGCTTCTTCGGCAGCACCTCCCAAACCCACGACCTCTTCCACCTAGAAGGACAAGGGCAGCAGGCACATGGGAACACCACCACCTCCAAGTTCCCCTCCAAGTCACACACCATCCTGACTTAGAAGTATATCGCCGATCCTTCATCGTCGCTGGGTCAAAATCCTGGAACTTCCTACCGAACAGCACTGTGGGAGTACCTTCCCCACACGGACTGCAGCGGTTCAAGAAGGCGGCTCACCACCACCTTCTCAAGGGGAATTAGGATGGGCAATAAATGCTGGTCTTGCTAGTGACACCCACATCCCATAAACATATTAAAAAAAACTCCTCCATGTTGAACACCACTTGGAAGCACTGAAGATAGCAATGGCACAGAACTTATTCTGGGTGGGGGACTTCAATGTCCATCACCAAGAGTGCCTAGTTAGCATCACTACTGACTGAGCTGGCCGAGTCCTGAAGGACATAACTGCCAGACTGGGCCTGCGTCATGTGGTGAGAAAACCAACATGAGGGGAAAACCTACTTGACCTCGTTCGCACCAATCATCTGTCCATGACAGTATTGGTAGGAGTGACCATTGCACAGTCCTTGTGGATATGAAGTCCCCTCTTCACACTGAAGATACTCTCCATCATGTTGTGTGGCACTACCACTGTGCTAATTGGGATAGATTCAGAACAGATCTAACAGCTCAATACTGGGCATCCATGAGGCACTGTGGGCCAACAGCAGCAGCAGAATTGTATTCCACCACAATCTGTAACCTCATGGCTCGGCATATCTACCATTACCATCAAGCCAGGTGACCAACTCTGGTTCAATGAGGTGTGTAGAAGAGCATGCCAGGAGCAGCACCAGGTGTACCTAAAAATGAAGTGCCAATCTGGTGAAGCTACAACACAGGACTACATACATGCTAAACAGCGGAAGCAGCATGCTATAGACAGAGCAAAGCGATCCCACAAGAAATGGATCAGATCAAGGCTCTGCAGTCCTGCCACATCCAGTCATGATGTAAATGCGTTGGAGGCAGTTCAGAGAAGGTTTACCAGACTAATACCTGGAATGGGCAGGTTGTCTTATGAGGAAAGGTTGGACAGGCTAGGCTTGTATCCATTGGAGTTTAGAAGAATAAGAGGTGACTTGATTGAAACATATAAGATCCTGAGGGGTCTGGACAGGGTGGATGTGGAGAGGATGTTTGCTCTTGTGGGAGAATCTAGAACTAGGGGTCACTGTTTAAAAATAAGGGGTCACCCATTTAAGACAGAGATGAGGAGAAATTTTTTCTCACAGAGGGTCCTGAGTCTTTGGAACTCTCTTCCTCAGGGGGCGGTGGAAGCGGAGTCTTTGAATATTTTTAAGGCAGAGGTAAATAGATTCTTGGTAAGCAAGGAGGTGAAAAGTTATCGGGGGTAGGCGGAAATGTGGAGTAATCAGATCAGTCATGATCTTATTGAATGGCGGAGCAGGCTCGAAGGGCCGAGTGGCCTACTCCTGCTCCTAATTCGTATGTTCGTATATTCGTATGTGGTGGACAATTAAACAACTAACGGGAGGGCGAGGCTCCATGAACATCCCCATCCTCAATGATGGCGGAGCTCAGCACGTGAGTGCAAAAGACAAAGCTGAAGCGATCGCAACCATCTTCAACCAGACTGCCGAGTGGATGGTCCATTTCAGCCTCCTTCTGCGGTCCCCACCATCACAGAAGCCAGTCTTCAGCCAATTCGATTTACTCCACGTAATATCAAGAAACGGCTGAGCGCACTGCATACAGCAAAGGCTATGGGCCCCGGCAACATCCCGGCTGTCGTGCTGAAGACTTGTGCTCCAGAACTAGCCACTCCTCTAGCCAAGCTGTTCCAGTACAGCTACAATACTGGCAGCTACCCGACAATGTGGAAAATTGGCCAGCTATGTCCTGTCCACAAAAAGCAGGACAAATCCATTCCGGCCAATTACCACCCCATCAGTCTACTCTCAATCATCAGCAAAGTGATGGAAGATGTCATCAACAGTGCTATCAAGTGGCACGTACTCACCAATAACCTGCTCACCAATGTTCAGTTTGGGTTTCGTCATGACCTCTCAGATCCAGACCTCATTACAGCCTTGGTCCAAATATGGACAAAAGAGCTGAATTCCAGAGGTGAGGTGAGAGTAACTGCCCTTGACATCAAGGCAGCATTTGACCGAGTGTGGCATCAATGAGCCCTAGTAAAATTGAGTCAATGGGAATCAGGGGGTAAACTCTCCACTAGCTGGGGTTATACCTAGCATAAAGGAAGATGGTTGTGGTTGTTGGAGGTCAATCATCTCAGCCCCAGGACATCACTGCAGGAGTTCCTCAGGGCACTGTCCTAGACCCAACCATCTTCAGCTACTTCATCAATGAACTTCCCTCCATCATAAGGTCAGAAGTGGAATGTTCGCTGAGGATTGCACAGTGTTCAGTTCCGTTCACAACTCCTCAGATAATGAAACAGTCTGTGCCCGCAAGCAGCAAGACCTGGACGACATTCAGGCTTTGGCTGATAAGTGGCAAGTAACATTCATACCACACAAGTGCCAGGCAATGATTATCTCCAACACGAGAGAGTCTAACCACAGCCCCTTGACATTCAATGGCATTACCATCGCCGAATCCCCCACCATCTACATCCTGGTGGTCACCATTGACCAGAAACTTAACTGGACCAGCCACATAAATACTGTGGCTTCAAGAGCAGGTCAGAGGCTGGGTATTCTGCGGCGAGTGTCTCACCTTTTGGTTGCCCAAAGCCTTTCCACCATCTGCAAGGCACAAGTCAGGACTGTGATGGAATATTCTCCACTTGCCTGGATAAATGCAGCTCCAACAACACTCAAGAAGCTCGACACCATCCAGGACAAAGCAGCCCACTTGATTGGCACCCCATCCACCACCTTAAACATTCACTCCCTCCACCATCGGCGCACCGTGGCTGCAGTGTGTACCATCTACAAGATGCACTGCAACCCGCCAAGGCTTCTTTGACAGCACCTCCCAAACCTGCGACCTATTCCACCTAGAAGGACAAGGGCAGCAGGTGCATGGGAACATCATTACCTGCAAGTTACCCTCCAAGTCACACACCATCCTGACTTAGAAATATATCACCGATCCTTCATTGTCGCTGGGTCAAAATCCTGGGACTCTCTCCCCAACAGCACTGTGGGTGTATCTTCACCTCATGGACTGCAGTGGTTCAAGAAGGTGGCTCACCACCACCTTCTCAAGGGCAACTAGGGATGGGCGATAAATGCTGGCCTTGCCAGCGACACCCACATCCCATGAACAAAGAGAAAAAAAGTCAGGTACAAATGAAGAGAGCAAAACAAAGATTGAATTAGAGAGAAAAAGGAGACAGAAAGGAAAAGGAAAAAAATCTCTAACAACAATTTATTACCTGTAGGAATGAAACTCCACAGTTTAAATTCTTTCCTTTCTGGGCTAGAGAGGTTTATTGGCATTGCAGGTACATAAATCTCCTCATCAAAAAGGTACTTACGCTGTTAAGTAGCAGCCCTAACTTTCTGCTGAAAGTTTAATTTGCAATTAATGCGCAAATGCAGCAACCTCATGAAACTCACGGGGAGGCTGATGGCAAGCTGCCGTTTTCACAAGGCTAACAGCAGAAGCGCGCAAATCGTCCAGCAACTTGTGGCGATTCACAATTCACGGGGTATCTCTTCCTCATTGCAAGTTGCTGGTTGATTTACACATTGATAACAGTGAGCATAATTAAACTCAGCAAAATCTCAGCCAATTGTTTACATTTTTGTACTAAAGCAGAACAAATAATTTTTAAAAAACAGCCTTGTGATGCTAGCTCTGAATCTAAAAGGTTATTGGAAGGAAGATGTTGCAATGTGTGGTCTGGAAAGGCTCTAGATTTTGGAGGTCTTTTGAAAGAACAAAAATTCTAATTCCTTTGTGAATTTGGACAGTGCATACTTCAAAAATTAAAACATATTTTCACAAACTTCATGCAACATCGAATCTGGGCCTAAAGATGGGCCCAAACCAAAATACACGCCTACATTCCTTAATTTCCAAAGTTCTAAATCCTGTTCATTACAGGTAAGCAAATGGTCTAAGTTTCAAAGGTTCAGTTCAGTCTTAACTTAACACAATACGTTAGGTCTTAATTTTGTGAAATAGTGTAAAATGGGTGATAGCGAGTCAGCAACCCATTTTACATCTCTCTCAATTTTTATTTCCATTAATTCGCTGTTTTGTGCTTTTACAGCTAGGATCTGATGTACTTCCCACAAGGGAAGAAGTGGTCCATTCAGGTTCACAACACAAGGTTATCTATGTTTCAGATGCAAAGTATTGTATTGTCATTTCTCTTTATCCTTTATCATATAATTATCCTGCCTCTGCATTGATATGTAACTTTTCAATGTTAGGGTGCGAGCAAAATTAAAGTGGATCAATAAGCTCCATGAACAGTGCTGTAAAGTTTCATCTGAAAGTGTTAAATGAGAGAACCTTTACATTCAAGGGAGTCAAGGATGTATTTAAATCATTAACCAGGTGTCAGATCTAAGCAGTAGGTGTCAGCCTTGGCTCAGTGGTAGCACTCTCACCTCTGAGTCATTAGGTTGTGGTTTCAAACTACACTCTGGAGACTTGAGTATGCAACCTAGGCTGACACTTCAGTGCAGTACTGAGGAAGTGCTGAATCTTTGGAAGTGCCATCTTTTTGATGGCGTTATTTGAAGAAAAGCTGGGAGTTCTCCCTGGCCAATATTTATCCTTCAAGCTCCATCACTAAAACAGGTTATCTGTCATTTATCTCATTGCTATTTGTGGGGCCTTGCTGTACACAAATTGGCTACTGCATTTCCCTGCATATCTGCAGCATAACTAAGACCACCTATTTCCACCTCCGTAACATCGCCCGTTTCCGCCCTTGCCTCAGCTCATTCGCTGCTGAAACCCTCATCCATGCCTTTGTTACCTCTAGACTTGACTATTCCAACGCACTCCTGGCTGGCCGCCCACATTTCACCCTACGTAAACTTGAGGTGATCCAAAACTCGGCTGCCCGTGTCCTAACTCACACCAAGTCCCGTTCACCCATCACCCCTGTGCTCGCTGACCTACATTGGCTCCCAGTTAAGGAACGCCTCGATTTCAAAATTCTCATCCTTGTTTTCAAATCCCACTATGGCCTCGCCTCTCCCTATCTCTGTAATCTCCTTCAGCCCCACAATCCCCCCGAGATATCTGCGCTCCTCTAATTCTGCCCTCTTAAGCATCCCTGATTTTAATCGCTCAACCATTGGTGGCCATGCCTTCTGTTGCCTAGGCCCTAAGCTCTGGAATTCCCTGCCTAAACCTCTCTGCCTCTCTACCTCTCTTTCCTCCTTTAAGACGCTCCTTAAAACCTACCTCTTTGACCAAGCTTTTGGTCACCTGCCCTAATTTCTCCTTATATGGCTTGGTGTCAATTTCTTTGTCTTATAATGCTCCTGTGAAGCGCCTTGGGACGGTTTACTACGTTAAAGGTGTTATATAAATACAAGTTGTTGTTGTTGTTGTATGTAACAACAGTGACTACGTTTCCAAAGTACTTAATTGGTTGTGAAGCACTTTGGGACGTCTGAGGTAGTGAACGGAACTAGATAAATGTAAGTTCCTTCTTTCCAGGTGAGAATAAATCAATTAATGGGAGACAATAGCAAAATACTGCGGATGCTGGAAATCCGAAATAACAACAGAAAACGCTGGAAAAACTCAGCAGGCCAGGCAGCATCCGTGGAGAGAGAAAGAGAGTTAACGTTTCAGGTCGAAGACCTTTCATCAGAACTGGAAAAAAGCAGGGAATGGAATAGATTTTAAAGCAAGTTTAGCGGCTGGGAAAAGGGGGAGGGGATGAAAGAACAAAAGGGAAGGTCAGTGATAGGATAGAAAGCAGGGGAGATTAAGAGACATTGAGAGACATTAAGAGATATTCAAGGCAAGAGGAGGTGGTAATGTGACAGGTTAAGGAACAAAGGATGGCTCTAGATGAAGTGTGAATTGCGCTGGCAGAATGAAGGACAGCTGCCATGTGGGAGGGGAGAAAAAAAGGGGCCAAACAAAAAGTGTGGATAAAAAAATATATATATATATCTGATAGGGGCCGGGGTTATGATCTGAAATTGTTGAACTCTATGTTGAGTCCAGAGGGCTGTAGAGTGCCTAATCGAAAGATGAGGAGAATTTGACTGGGAGATTAATTAATGGGAGAATTTGACTGGGATTTGAGTTCGAAGCACTAAGTAAAAGAAAGACTTGCATTTCTATAGTGCCTTTCACGACCTCAGGATGTCCCAAAGCGCTTTAGAGCCAATGAAGTACTTTTAAAGTGTAGTCCCTGTTGTCATGTCGGAAACACAGCAGCCAATTTGCACACAACAAGCTCCCACAAACAGCAATGTGATAATGACCAGATAATCTGTTTCAGTGATGTTGATTGAGGGATAAATATTTCCCAGGACACCGGAGATAATTCCCCTGCTCTTCTTCGAAATAGTGCCATGGGATCTTTTACATCCACCTGAGAAGAGCAGATTTTACGTTTAACGTCTCATCCAAAAGACGGCACCTCTGACAGTGCAGTATTGAGGGAGTGTCAGCCTAGATTTTTGTGCTCAAGTCTCTGGAGTGGGACTATGAACCTATAAGCTCTTGACTCATAGATGAGAGTGCTACCAACTGAGCCACGGCTGACACCTAAAAGCTAAGGTGTGGGAAGTCTGGGGTGTAATAAAGAGTGCAAGAATCTGTCGATCTCAGTCTTCAAAATTTCAATTTAACAAGCATCTTTTGGGGGAGAGAGTTCCAGATTTCCACTACCCTTTGTGTGAAAAAGTGCTTCCTGATTTCACTGCTAAATGGCCGAGCTCTAATGTTAAAATTGTGCCCTCTTGTTCTGGATTCCCTCATCAGAGGAAATAATTTCTCTTGAATCTCAATATCATTTAAACACCTCGATAAGATCACCCCTCAGCTTTGTAAACTCTAGGAATACAAGCCTAGTCTATGCAGCCTGACCTCATAATTTAATCCTTTTAGTATCATTCTGGTGAATCTGCGTTGCACCCCCTCCAAGCTCAATGAATGAAATAAAGATTGATGGCTCAACAGGGAAATGAATTCAATGTGGAAGCTGGCTTGAAGGACCAGCAAAGGAAGTGAAGAGGGACACCAGCATGCAGAGTGGGTTGGCCAAATGGCCAATAATTAAGCAGAGGCGATGGGAGCAAGAGCAGTGCTTGCTGATCAGAGCCCTAGGATTCAAGATCTGAGGAGAAGGCAGAGAGAGACACGGTGGAGGCAGGAGGCTGGGAGAAAGAGTGATGCAACTGGTTGGCCAGTGGAGGTGAGTAATGGGCCACAGATCAAAGAGGATGAGCAGCTGTGGGCACCTAATCGACCAGAGGATATTGAGGATCTAGTCCACAATGAGTTAAATAAGGAAGAAGAAAGGCAGACCATGCCCTGACTGGGAGCCGTGGCAATCAGCACAGACAGCTTGTGGGGTGAACTATTAGTTTCACTGAGGGATGAAGGGAAGAATTGGCTTTGGGTGGGTGAGCAGATCAGCATATGATGCAATCACCACAGTAGATTAGCAACACATGGGATCATTAAATGACTCCAGAGAATTGAAGAACTCCAGAGGCTGGAAATTGTTACAAAGCAGCAATTTTGCTTTTAGGAAGAGGAGTGTTGGAAGTCAGATGGCTTAGCTGCACTCATTTAAGCTGGAGTTCAGAAGGTCGCCTGTTCTACTCATAAACAAGAAAGACTTTTAGGTGAACTCCAGCAACTGATGTCTGGAAGTAGAAAATGCTTCACTAAAATTATTTCTCTTTTTGAGCTTAGCCTAACCGATTAGAAACAGAATGAAGATTTAGAAATCTACCTGTATAATAATTTCTGTGTGGGATGCCAGGCTCGGTGAGTACGTGATATCCGAGGTACAACACCCTTGACATTGAGAACTCTGTCATAGCACCACCTACAGGTGTAGCTGCTACTACTGGCTTTGTCCAAAGTGGCAAGGTGACCATAATAGGTTTTGATGAAATGCGCACCCATGTACCGAATTTAATATATAACAGATAATTAGTCAACATCTACTTAAGTGAAGCATTTTCCACTAACCACTAATGTCTGAATGTTTTTCCACAGCTTCGGTATTCCCCAAGACAAAATTTCCAAAGAAAGAGCAGATATATTCTAAGGACTGTGGGTTGTGGACTACAGACTGGAATAAAGGACAACCATGTTTTATGTTACCTATGTTGTACCAGCAATCCTTGAAAAATGACTGTCGCATTCCACCCTCTTTCCAGTGAGCTTATGTCATTTGTCTAATCTAAACATTTGTTTCAGCCTGCATCTTCCTGTCTTGACATATCAGCTGAACAGACTCGATTCTGAAGCAATTTCAAGTGAGGTAAACTGATCAAATGGTATGATATCATCATAATTTCCATCATATTTCTTCTGCTTATTTGCTGTATTCAGCAATAATACCTCTTATGGCTAATATATGGAAATGATGTGACCAGTGCAATGTTTCTTTACATATACCACCAAAAATAAAAGTGATTATATACTTTCATATTTGCATTGAGCAATCGACTCAATACTCACACTGGCTCTGTGAGTCACTCATTAAAGCTGGAATGCCTTCTAATGTGATTCATAAAAAGTAGACTGGTGACTTGGAGAGAAGTGTAGTTCCTAGGATGTAATGTTTTGTTTGTAATAATCCCTGTTAAAAATAAATAAAACTTAAAGGGTGATAATTGTTCCTCATTGCGTCCGTTTTCTGGGCGTAAAACTGGAGCAACGAGGACCAATTTCAGAGTGCAATGTCCTGTGCCTGATCTGCACCTGTGGTACAGGCACCGCCATTTGGGAAAGGCAGCCTCCCAGGTGTCCACGGCTCCCGGCTGAAACAGGTGTTAGGCCCCTTGCATATGCAAATAAGGGGTCTAACACCTGTTCTAGACCCCTCCAGGAAATTGGTCATAAACTAGGCAGACCATAAACTACAGCGTCCTATCCAATGGGACCATTCGAGACCCCTGAAGAAAAGGTAGATAAACATTTGTTTTCTAACCCTCTGGTGGAGCTGGGAGGAGCTCTCCTGCTCTTCCTGGCTCCATAGCAGGTCGCTGCCAGTCCACACTCAGCCCGCCCCGGCCTTACTTAAGGGCTGCTCCCGGCGAGCCAGTTGGCCCAGATTGGTCCCGCGGTGATCATGAGCTGACTTTGGAGGCGGGCTGGGTGCCTGCAGCTTACCATTAATATTAAAATGAGGACCCAAGGCCCAATTTCTACCAATCCTTGGGCCTGCTGGTTCGGGTGCACGCTGGAAGCGAGCCATCAGTTATGTGGCTGAAAATGGGCCATAATGAATTTCTAGGCCTTTTAAATAAAATTATCTCCACACTTATTGCCGCTTTTTAACCTATTTTAAAAGGGACACTTTCGCTTCACTAAAGTTAATAGGAAAACATTTTCTTTATGCGAATACTCATTCATCGTGATGTTAATATTGTAAAGACACAAGTCACGGCTTAAAGTTCTCACTTTGCCACTTGTGTGTGATGTCTGTGATGCATGGTTCCTTCACACTCCTACCTACAAATGGCAACTTTGCCCCTTTAAGAAAAGTCACTGTTACTGTAACTATTACTGGGATGCATAGTTCATGACCGAATCTAATTTTGGGGTCAGATTAACTTTCAAGCTGTTGTCTCATAGCTAACCTTAAAATCTGACCGAATCCATTAACTAAGAGCTGGTATTACAGAATGTTCAACACATAAAATACTTCTGCAATCACAGACTCAAGGTGTGGTGGAGGGTGACTCTCTAACCCACTTACCCATTGAAGATAATGTTGATTATTTCTCAGCTGTGATGCTAAAAGAAAACATTGATTAGAAAACATGCAGAGCAAGATTTTTCACCCATTGACTATGAATCTGGCCTGTTTCCGATGTAATTTCTGCAACATAATTCAAAAAAGTATGAATGTTAGTGGCTAAAAAGACAAGATAATAGCAATTCCTGGTCATATTAGTACAAGTTTAATTTATCATAAAGTTTATTAAAAAAAAACTTGTATGTAAATTGTGGCAATTGGCTCATCTTGCTTCATGTAAACCTAATTAAATTTGAATCCTATGTTTACTCATACACTGAGTTTTGGGTTACACATTTCGCAATGCATTGTATTTTAAGAGGGTTAAATGGTGTGCATTTGTAAAATAACTGCATCTACCATCATGTGACATGAACTTGTGTTGTTTGATAATTTTAAATAATTTCACTAAGTGGCCATGTAAAAGTAATGTATTCTGGCAGTGATTCAAAGTTGTTTAAATTGCATTGATCAGGGCTCTCCCAATGGCTCAATGAGTTTATCCAGTGAGCCATACAGACCAGTAAAGGTCACCAGTTCGATTCCCAGACTGTAGAGCGTAGAGGTGCTATAATTGACCTGAAGTACTCCTAGGTTAGAGATGGGAAATTATCCATTGATCCTGCTCCTGATAACTATCCAGTGACCTCTGCTGGAAGTGCACATATGAGGTAAGGACATAACTAGCCTCAGCTGTGATGCTCCAAATACCTTGCTGACAATCACTGCCAAAGATCTCACATGGCTAATGGCCCCTTTGGTAAGGTCCAGCTGGGAGACTGGCATCTGTGGTGCCAAGGGGGGCAATGTCTTCAGAAGAGGAGAGGACTGCAAAATTTGGCAGACAAAAATATCATGTGAAGAATTTCTTCACCATGAAAAGAAGATTTTTGTCTCACAACCATGTAATTCACTCTGTGTCTGTTTATTTTTCCTGGACTGTTTTAGTTCTGTTGATGTTTCAGACAGGGTTTCTGAGTATATGTTGTACATTAAGGTCTTTACTGAAATTATTGCTTAAAAATGAACCAAAGTTACAAAGTGATATATTTTTATAGAGTTTTCTTTCTGGTGCATTTTAAAGAACCGCTGGGTACTTTGATATGACAGCCCTGAGATAGAATCGGATAAATTTCCTTCTTTACCACCCAGGCTTTAAGCATCGCTTGGGTGAAGCACAGAGAGAAGATGGGGTAAGGAGGATCGACACTGATAACAGAACCTGCCTAGTTTTGCCTCCAATAAAATGAATGGAAGGAAATTTTGATGGGTTCTGTAACAGGTGAGCGACTCTCTCCACCCGATTTCCATCTGTACTCTGTGCAGCTGGTGCTTAATGCCCAGGTGGTAACGATGAAAATCTATGTCCCTGTGCTTCTGAGAAGACGGTTCATGTAGTTCTAAATCTACTCAATTTTAAAATTCTCATCTTTGTTTTCAAATTCCTCCCCTTGCCCCTCCCTATCTCTGTAACCTCCTCCAGCCTGACAATCCTCCAAGATCTTTGCGCTCCACCAATTCTCGCCTCTTGCGCATCCCCGATTTTAATCGCTCCAACATTGGTGGCCGTGCCTTTAGCTGCCGAGGCCCTAAGCTCTGGAATTCTCTCCCTAAACCTTTTTACCTCTCTCTTCTCCTTTAAGACGTTCCTTAAAACCTATCTCCTTGACTGTCCTAATATCTCCTTATATGGCTCAGTGTCAAATTTTGTTTGATAACACTCCTGTGAAGCGTCTGGGGACGGTTTACTATGTTAAAAGAGCTATATAATTGCAAGTTGTTGATGTTGTATGGTCTAAAGAGCAGATTGTTAAAATAATGTAGGTGCATGCTGGCTGGGCTCTAGCTTCTCAAGAAGACACTGCCAATATATTAATTTTGTGGAACTTATCTGACTTATGTGGCAAATAATTTTCAAACGATGACTAGGAAGCTTGTCCTTTGCAAGGAACATGGAATAATTAATGTTAAACGGGTGACATCAATAAAAGATGTAGCATACACCAAGGGGTCATAATGTTAACATAAAAAAATCATTAAGTTTCTTTCAGTAACTTTATTGTTGGAGTCATTTAGGAAGTTTGTCACAAAAGTTCACAGAATGCTTTCTCTGGATCCCAGTGAACAAAAGCTTTTAAAAAAAAACCGTAGTGAGACCTCACACAATACTGTATGGAAGTGCAAATTTACTCCTTTGTAGTCTAAAAAAATTCTCTCTGAACATTGTGAAACTCCGTGTAATGAGTTTTCTGTAGAAGAAAGCCCCAATTCTCTTTAAAGCAAATGAAGCTGTAAATACATTTACAAATCCACTTAATTCATTCAAGCGTTAGATTCCAAGAGGATTTGTGCAGGTTCGAGCCTAATGTTTCTCCCAGTACAAGTACCGTGCTGCATGACTTCACTAAAAGGACACAGGTACATTTTAAGGTTGCCGTTACATGTTTATTTATTACTTGCACGTTTATTTTTAGAAGAAGTAGGAATAAGCAACAGCCACACATGTTCAAAGTTGTTGCCTCAGCTTTATTTTTAACGCAGGTCAATCCACTTAAGAGCAATTTACTAAAGACCAACTTCCTTTGGAGAGCAATGGACCTGAAGAGCCAAATGTTTAGATCAAATAGCAGCAGTGGGTGGAGAAATCCTCAAAAGAGTTTTTTATGTGGAAGAACCAGATTTATATTGGACTAGTTTCGATCGCCTGAGTATCCGGTGTATTTTTTCCCTCATTGGCCCTGTGTTTTTCTCTCTCCCAGGAGATTACATGTCTGCAGGGAGGGGGGGGCCGTGGTGGGTGTTGGGAAGTATTTAGTCTTGATGCTCCAGCCATCATGGGGTGTCGGCCAAGGCTTGGTGGACCAGATGGTCTTTTCCTGCCCATCAGTTTTGTATGTTCCTATTGTTAATTCTATTTGTACCTGAGGAGAATTGGCTGAATTTGTGAAAACTTACAATTTTCCACTGCATGATGCAAAGGTGTTGCATTGCAAGCAGTAAGTAAACAGAATAGTTACAAAGTGTTGTGCCTAACTCCCTTTTTTGCATGTATAAAATAAAGTAACATCTACACAAAGCTGATGTGTGATAAACTCATATTTGATCCACACATACAATGTACCAAATCACCTCCTATTTGATTTTTCTGAATTGAATCTGTACAGGACTTGATTTTAACTCCCGGGTGGGAAATTGGCAAGGTGAGCCGCATCCCCGTCTGAGAGCGGCAGCAGGCAGGCCCAACCCGACTGACTTTAATGGCTGGGCCTCATTAACTTGCTGCTTGCTGACTTTCTAACCAAAAGGGCCGGGAAGTTGGCAGGAAGCTGCTGCCTAGCTGTTAAAAGCAGGCAGCGGGAGTCTATCACCACCAGGGACATGTGGCAACAGTCGCCAGCCCAAGGTACGTGTTCCAGGGCGGGAATCCCAATTGGTGGGGGACGCCCGGGGCAGGGGAGGTCCAAGGTTCCCTTGTGGGGCCCGAAGGATCACTCCTGCTCCTCCTGGCCCACAAGGAAACTAAAAACATCTATTAAAAAAACTTACCTCTTCTGACCCTGCCTCGCTTTTCCTTGTGGGGAAGCCATCATTGCTCCTTCCCCGCCACCCGCCACTACTGATTCAGGCCTCAGGTTAAGATAACAGATCAGG
Source organism: Squalus acanthias (assembly GCA_030390025.1). Classification (NCBI taxonomy): domain Eukaryota; kingdom Metazoa; phylum Chordata; class Chondrichthyes; order Squaliformes; family Squalidae; genus Squalus; species Squalus acanthias. The sequence goes on along the minus strand of JASTWF010000493.1, from coordinate 117,758 downwards.
CCCCGATGATGTAATCGGAGCTCGATCTGCATATTTAAAGAGGACCCCGCTGGGTTGGCGCAGGTTTCCTTTTAATATTGCAGTCAGCAAAATTATGGCAGGAAAGGAGTGAGTAAGATCCCACTTCAGTTTAACTGCCCCTCCGGCTGGTTTGCACTGTCAGGGGAGTTAAAATCGGCCCCACATCCCCCGACCAAATCTAAAATATTATACAAAATCTTTTGAAGTCAATGGAAAGTAAAATTGGGCAGGGTGTAAAACATGTGGTCGATAGAATCCCGTCAAATTCCCGACGGGCGGTTTAGGTTAAAGTCACCCTCTTAGTGATTTTTATTCAAATCAAATTATTGAATAAATGATACATGAGATGTGTTACAAGGATTTGCAAATGGATTATTTTTTATTCAATGTTGCCCAAGGAAAACCTGCCCAAGCATAATCCTTATCCAAACATAACATTTCTTGGCAGAATATTTATTATTTTTTTGACTTAAGGGGTGTTGGTTTCTCTCTTTCTTTATTTTAACAGCAATAAATTGAAATACTGCTGTTCTCTATTTTCCACTGGGTGAATTCATTCAATAGGATCGGTTTCACCTCTAATAATGTTCATTTTTCACTTCCCGAGTTAGTCAAGTATCACCAATGGAGAGCAGAAAACTTGAAAGCTGGGCAGAGCAGCAAAGTAATGAAGCCCAGTTCACAAAAACAGCAATGGAATACATGTTTCTTCAGCCATGCAAAGAGGAATAACCTTTTTTTGGAGTCTGTCTGTAAGGGGCGAGTTAATTGAAGTTTTCAAGATATTAAAGGGAATTGATAGGGTTGATAGAGAGAAACTATTTCGGTATTTCCACTGGTTGGGGAATCTAGGACTAGGGGACATAGCCTAAAAATGAGAGCCAGGCTGGTCTGTAGGGGGTGGTGTGTGGGGTCAGCCTTCACCTCTGACTCAGTGAGCGGTTCGAATCGCTCCCATGCCCCTGGTTCTAGACTTTGGACTTATTTAGGGGTTGTGAACAAAGATGCAGTAGACAACAGGTTCTGATGAAAGAATTTTGGCTTTATTAAAAGAAAAAGGTAACAAACTTAAAACACACTTAACACTTAAACACAGGTTGGGGAACATACGGTATAGGTGAGGGAGAAGGACAATATACAAAAAAAACCTTATCCCTCCCAAAAATCCCACTATCTAGCTAGGTTTTGGTTTCAGGAGATCAGGGATAATGCTCACCAAACGAATCCTTGACAGTTGAGAGTTAGGGTTTAGAGTCTTTTGAGTAATAGGTTTCGTAAGGCCCTTGTTGCCGCGAGGTGTCCGATGGTCACTGAGGCCGTCGCTCTGGTTTCTTCTTGCGTGTTGGTCTGCTTGTGAAGTTGTTGGCCTTCTTTCCTCCTCCTGCTCGTGGCTTGTGGTGTCTTGCTGGAACAGAGCTGAGAGAGAGGTGTGCGAGCGTTGAGAGCGTTGTTAGAAAGTCCAGAGAGAGAGAGTCTTGGGGGTTAAGGCCCCCAATTATACTGTTCAGGCCTTTTGTCCTTTTCGCGCCCAAAACCCCTTACTAAATTAGTTTCCTTTAGATTTCAATGAGCCCTGTTTATTCCATTGTCTTAGTTTTGGTGGGCTTGCTAGTTTCAATGGCTTTAACTTGGTGTTAAACATGTCCTGATGGCTTCCGATGTTTCCCATTTAGGCAGGGCCTTTATCTGCGTGCCAAATCTTGTCCCTATTGTCCTAGGTTTTTGGCGGGCTTGTAAATCTGTCCCTTTGGATACCTGGTTGATTGGTTTTTGATGAAGTAATCGGGGTACTAAATGTTTTATTGATTTCAGGCTTCTGGTATCCTGTTTGGGCCTGGGAATTTCAAAAGAGGTCTTGGATTATTCATATTTCGATGTCTGTGTGAGGCTTTGGGTTTGTCTCTTCCTCCTTGGTAGGAATGCAGTGTAAACAATTCCCAGACAGCTTGATTGGGCCCCAATACCCAAAGCTGTCCACTGCCTGGCCACGCCCCTCCACAGCCTGTCTTGTGTCTGTGAAAGGTGTCTTTCCCAACAGTAAGATTCAAAAGTCATTTTCCTCAGGGTTTTTCTTCCCTGATCTTTAAAATGTCCAAAACTGAGGTTTTTACCTCAAATCACTTCACTTAGGTCCCATCATCCCAAGTTTGTATGAAAGGTCCAAAAATCACTCCCTTTAGGGTTCTGTTCGAGTTTCTGGGGGATTTTGCGAAGCCTACACTCCCCCCTTTGATACTAAACCTGAATTAGTATCATTAACAGGTGAGCAAAATTTCTGATCCCCGAAAACCAACCTAATTTTATTACCTAAACTAAAAACCCAAATATACATTCCCCTTATAAATGTGGTGTTTCAGGTACATACAGGTAAGAATCAATCTTTATTTCACATCCAAGCACGGAGAGGGTCCGACACCCCTACACAGCTTGGAAAAACACATCATACACATCATAAAAATGACACAACACACACACAATTTTTTTTATTAAAAAACAAAATCAAGGTTCGTTCCATCCCTGGCCATAGCCTCTATTTTGATGCACTTCCCAAGTCCCTTCGTGTCTGGAACGGAGCTCCCCGTCCCTTCCCCTGCACTTTGTACACAGCAGGTAGAGAACTATCCCGAGCTGGCAGACCACCAAAAGATGGGAAGCCATCCTGATCCAGGAAGGCACCTCTATATTCTCGAAAATATCCCACCAGGGTGGAACTACTATATCCAAAATCTCTGCCCCTATTTCAACTGTTTTCTGTTCCAGGGTGTAGAAATGTTTTTGTGAAATCTCTACAGCTTTAAGTAGGATGGTAAGATGCTCGGGTAGAGGGGGAATTTTATATCCAAAGTAAGTCACGTACTTTTGCAGGTTGGTGATGTTTTCTGTTACAGTGAGGTGAACAGTGGAGGGTTCAGGAATGGGGACAATCCGTTCCTGGGCCACTTGAACTTCTGCCTCGGGTTTAAAGCAGAAACTGCTGTCACTTACCGGACACCAGAAGTGTCCATGCTGGTAGTGGGACGCACCTGTGGTGACACAATATGTCCCACCCCCTATATATGCTACCTGTGGGGAAACATGGCCATGTGTCATTACCTCCATGGTACAGTTTATAGGTCGTGCGCCAGCAGCTTTAAACCCGCACTGTGGTTTAGAATAGGCGTTCAAGTGCTGGGGACACAGTATTATGTGTGAACCCCGGCTCCGGCACCTGGAGAGATCAGTACCTGTTATGGCGTGCTCCCACTTTATGACATAAGGTGGGACCGCTGTAAAACGGATGTGTGCACCCCCTTGAATGATTCCAATGTTCTCCACCCTGTATACCGGTACGGGTCGGGCTGTCCCACTCATGACCGGCATCCTCACTACTATCCCCATGATAGTGTGATTGGAATGCCCACAGTCTATTGGGACAGGGTAGGCTTCAGAGGCTAGATGAAATTGGCATGGGCTCAGCAAATTACTAAACGGGTGGAGGGCTGCGAGGTGCTTGTTGCTGATCTAGGAGGGGACTAAACCTTGCTTTAAATCCTCCAGGTTGCTACGGCCCTCGCCCAGCAACCATGCCCCATACAGCACACACACCTCATTCTGTGCAGCCTGATCCGATGCATTCCTATCCTCCCGTATGAGTGCATTTACTGTTTTGGCATGCCTTTCCAATTCTGCAATAATTTCCTTTAAATGAACCGTCATAGCTTGGTCCTCATGTAGCTCTGAGCCTACCACTGTGTTCCCATCCGTCAGGATCTTTCTTAACTGGGTTTTTAAACCATTTATCTGTGTCTGTAATTCCATGTCATCCAGGCTATTTATTACAGAGGATCCTGTACTATAGGCAGTAAAAACATCATTCCAGGTTCCCCTTCTTTGTCTACCCGTGCCCATAGGGTTCTCAGGGTGTATTCTGTATAGCTCTACTTTGTCTATGTTGGCAAAATCAATTCGTAAAATTTTCTAAACATTTCCTTTAGCAGGGCCTGGTACAACTGCTCCGTCTCCTTAGGACACCACTCAGGTAAGTATACCTCGGTAAGGTTTAATATACTGAAGCTACTGCATAGTGTACCCTCTGGTATAGTACCCTTTTCAGTTGGTACTAGGACTAACCCATTCCCTGGTCCCTTGGTGGTGGTAGGACACGTTTCTTCCAGGGTTTTTGGTACCTGGGTCATGGGTAGGGGCTTTCGGGTGTGTGCCACGAGTTCAGTGGCATTAACTGGGACCGGAATGTGTGGGACCACGCACCCATGCAGGCTAGAATCCCACCCTATCCCCTCCCCGGCATCTTGCCATTGGCTGGAGAAGATGATGGATACCCCTGTGCGGCAGGCTTCCTCTGATCCCCACATACAAACATAGACTCCCTGTTCCGACTCCCACCACTTATCCCAACACACACTCACTCCTCCTTGGGTCCCTGTGATTGTCCGGTAGGTGTCGTTCCCTAATCTTTCCCAGTCGGCTGTATGGTCCCCTGCGTCCCTGCTCAGCTTCCTGAGCCACCACCACCTATTCAGGGGAATTCGTCCCTTACAGGTAAGGCACACATGCTTCCCCTCGGTGACACTGACCCTTGTGGCAACGACCTGTATTCTGGGGCATGGGAGGGAGGCCTCCCCGTACGTGAACCCGGCCTGGTTGGAGTATTTAGTAGAGTTGGACCCCAGCCACCTTGGCCACCTTCCCTCGTGGAAGTAGATGGCGAGCTCCTCCACTCCCCGCTCGCCACCCCCTGCGGTGACGACTGGTGCTCTCTCTCCCGAGCACCCATAGATGTGGGAGTCCTCTACGTCACCTCGGTCACCGATGCTCACCCCTACCAGGGCGAGCAGGAGCAGAACCCTTGTCATTCCGAATTCCTTTCTGTAGGGGCACACACAAAACATATATCCATGTCCCAGAAAGGTTCTCTGGCTGGATAATTAATCGAGCCCTTAAACTTAAAACTCTACAAATAACTAAACTAATGATAACCCATAACCACCAAAACTGCAATTACTTAAAACCTAAATCCTGTACATTTGCCGCCCGTCTCCGGACGGCCAGGTTAAATCCTGTTTAGCCTCTGCCTTGTGGCCTCTGGATGGCTTGTACACCTGGGTGTAGTGCGGCCTGTACCGCCGGACCCAGAAGGCCTTCCTCAAAACCGCTGGGGGTACCTTAACATCCCAGCTGATTCCTGTGCTGCAGCACACTACCCCCTTTGGTGTGGCTGCAGTGCCCTCGTTCATATCTGTGGGCTCCTCCCAGCCCGAGGCTGCAGGCTGGGGACCCTTCTCTCTCTCTTCTCCCAGTACTACCTCTCATGTGAATCCCTCACTGTTGGAGGCTGTAGGCTGGTGATCCCCAACTTTAGAACGCTCCCTGCTCTTGGGCGCTCTTATTCGGGTTGCAGCCCTCTTTGGGTGGGACCCTGTAAACTGATACACCTGTGGCCACAGTAGCCTTGGCTGTGGTGTGCGGGGAGACCTTCTTAGGGCTCTGGCCACTGGGGGTGTGCTTGAGTCCCATGTAATCGGGGGAGGGTTCTCTCCTGTGAAACAGCACACTGTCCCTCCCGCTGCAGCTTGTGCGTCTGCCACAGCTGCTGCTGGCTGAGGATTTCTAACTTGGGGGCAGTCCACCTTTGCTGGCTGTTCCCTTTTAGGTTTAAACAGTTTACACTGGTCAATCTCCCACTCGTGGGTTCTCTGGGGTTCTAACAGCAGCTGATTTTTCTGGTGCTGGCTCCCCAGGTTACTGGCTGCCTGCCAGTGAATCTGTTTTAAAATCTCGTCCTCTACCCTGAACGGACCTTCTAGGGACTCCCCATTCTCTCTCTTTACCAGGACGGGATTCTGGGCTTGGACCTGCTTTAAGTCCGGGGGCAAAGTTACCCCATGTGCCTTCCACTGTTTGCGCTTGGCTTCCGCTTGCTCCCGGCAAAGAGACTCGAGGTGTTCGGCGCCTTCCCGGATGCTTCTCCGCCACTTTGTGCGGTCTTGGGCCAGGGATTCCCAGGTGTCAGTGGGGATGTTGCACTTTTTCAAGGAGGCTTTGAGGGTGTCCTTGAAGCGTTTCCTCTGCCCACCTGGGGCTCTCTTGCCGTGCCGGAGCTCCAAGTAGAGCGCTTGTTTTGGGAGTCTCGTATCGGGCATGCGGACGATGTGGCCCATCCATCGGAGCTGATCGAGCGTGGTCAAAGCTTCAATGCTGGGGATGTTGGCCTGAGCGAGAACACTGACGTTGGTGCACCTATCCTGCCAATGGATTCGCAGGATCTTGCGGAGGCAGTGTTGGTGGTACCTCTCCAGTGCTTTGAGGTGCCTGCTTGTACATGGTCCATGTCTCTGAAGCATACAGGAGGGCGGGTATCACTACTGCTCTGTAGACCATGAGCTTGGTGCTGGGTTTGAGGTCCTGGTCTTCAAACACTCTCTTCCTCAGGCAACCGAAGGCTGCAGTGGCACACTGAAGGTGGTGTTGGACTTCATCATCGACATCTGCCCTTGTTGACAGTAGGCTCCTGAGGTATGGAAAGTGGTCCACGTTGTCCAAGGCCTCGTCATGGATTTTGATAATCGGGGAGCAGTACTGTGTGGCGGGGGCAGGTTGGTAGAGGACTCTGTCTTACGGATGTTTAGTGTAAGGCCCATGCTCTCGTATGCTTCGGTGAAGGTGTTGACGATGGTTTGGAGTTCAGCCTCAGAGTGTGCGCAGACACAAGTGTCGTCTGCATACTGTAATTCGATGACAGAGGATAGGACGACCTTGGATCTGGACTGGAGGTGACGGAGGTTGAACAGTTTCCCGTTTGTTCTGTAGATTAGCTCCACTCCAGCAGGGAGCTTACTGAGGGTGAGATGGAGCATTGCAGCCAGGAAGATCGAGAAGAGCGTTGGTGCGATGACACAGCCTTGCTTGACCCTGGTCCATACGTGAATTGGGTCTGTGGTGGATCCGTTGGTCAGGATCACGGCTTGCATGTCGTCATGAAGCAGGCGGAGGATGGTGACAAACTTTTGAGGGCAGCCGAATTTGAGGAGGACACTCCATAATCCCTCACGGTTGATGGTGTTGAAGGCCTTTGTGGAGTCAAAGAAGACCATGTACAGTGGTTGGTGCTGTTCCCTGCATTTCTCTTGTAGTTGACGCGCGGTGAAGATCATGTCCATTGTGCCCCTTAGTGAGCGGAATCTGCCATGGGAGAAGGCGATTGAGGAGGATTGATCAGAAACTTAACTGGACCAGTCACATAAATACTGTGGCTATAAGAGCAGGTCAGAGGTTGGGTATTCTGCGACGAGTGATTCACCTCCTGACTCCCCAAAGCCTTTCCACCATCTACAAGGCACAAGTCAGGAGTGTGATGGAATACTCTCCACTTACCTGGATGATTACAGCTCCAACAACACTCAAGAAGGTCAACATCATCCAGGGCAAAGCAGCCTGCTTGATTGGCATCCCATCCACCTCCTTAAACATTCACTCCCTCCAGCACCGGTGCACCATGGCTGCAGTGTGTACCATCTACAAGATGCACTGCAGCAACTTTCCAAGGCTTCTTCAACAGCACCTCCCAAACTCGCCACCTCTACCGCCTTGTAGGACAAGGGCAGCAGGTGCATGGGAACACCACCACCTCCAAGTTCCCCTCCAAATCACACACCATCCTGATTTGTATATATATAGCTGTTCCTTCATCGTCACTGGGACAAAATCTTGGAACTCCCTACCTAACAGCTCTGTGGGAGTACCTTCTCCACATGGACTGCAGTGGTTCAAGAAGGCTGCTCACCACCACCTCCTCAAGGGCAATTAGGGATGGGAAATAAATGCTGGCCTTGCCAACGATGCTCACATCCCATGAACGAATAAAAAATAAGTTTTGGTTGCAAATGTAAAATGGTTAGCGATGGTCTGGAGGTCTTCTAATACATCGATAAACAGGGATGGCTATCAGTGTCTAGGACCTCAACATGACAAAAGCTTCTTCAGTTTTGATCTTTGCTTGTAGTCTGCATAACATGATCAGCTTTCCACCCATCCTGCACTGGATGTACACTACTTCATGAAGATCTGAATGGCGCCATTCAGCATGGCAGAGAAGAAGAAACCAAACAAGGTAGGTGAGAAGACTTTTGAATCATAGCATTTTACAGTACAGCCTGTGCCAGTTCTCTAAAAGAGCCACCCATTTAATCCCATTCCCATGCCCTTTACCCATGCTCTTTTAGATTTTTATTTTTAAAATATTTATCCACTTCCCTTTTAAAAGCTATTATGGACTCTGCTTCCACCAATGTTTCTGGTAGGTGTTTCCATGTCCTATTAACCCTCTGTGTAAAACCATTTCTCCTAACCTCTCCCATCGCTCTTTTGGTCATGATCTTAAACTTATGCCTTCTAGTTAGTAACCAGTGGAAATAGTTTCTTCTGATTTACTTTAACAAAACTTCTCAATTTTGAACATCTCGATCAGATTTTCTCTTAATCTTTTTTGTTCTAATGAAAAGAGCCCCACTTTCTCTTGTATCTCCTCATTCAGCCCCTCAAGCCTGTTCCGCCATTCAATTAGATCATGACTGATCTGTACCTCAACTCCATTTACCCGCCTTTGTTCTATATCCTTTGATACCCTTACCTAACAGAAATATATCTATCTTGGTCTTGAAAATGTCAATGGCCCTAGCCTCCACAGCTTTTGGGGGAGAAAATTCCAGATTTCCATGTGTGAAAAAGTGCTTCCTGATTTCTCTGCTGAATGGCCTAGCTCTAATTTTAAGATTGTGCCCCCCTTGTTCTGGATTTCCCACAAGAGGAAATAGCTTCTCATATCTACTCTATTGAATCCTTTTGTAATTTCCAACACCTCAATTAAATCACCTTCTAAACTCAAGGGAATACAATCCAAATGTATGCACCCGGTCCTCATAATTTAACCGTCCAAGCCCCAGTATCATTCTGGTGAATCTGCACTGTAACCCCTCGAAGACCAAGACATCCTTTCTGAGGTCCATGCCCAAAACTGAATACAGTACTCCAGATGGGGTCTGACCAAGGCCCTGTACAACTGAAGCATAACCTCCTCTCCTGTGTACTCCAATTCTATTGAGGTAAAGGCCAATATTCCATTAGCTTTTCTGTACTTGTGCTTTTAGTGATTTGTGTACCTGGACACCCAAATCCCTTTACTCCTCCACAGTTTCTAGTGTCTTGCCATTAAGAAAGTATTCTGATTTGTGTTTCTTGGGTCCAAAATGGATGACCTTATACTTCCCCACATTGAACTCCACAGTTTTGCACATTCACTTAATCTGGCTATGTCCCTTGGTAACTTTCTACTCCCATCTACACAACTTACTGTACCACCTATACAACAGCTCAAGCAAAATACTGCGGATACTGGAAATCTGAAATAAATCGTGATGAAAGGTCTTTGACCTGAAAAGTTAACTCTGTTTCTCTCTCCACAGATGCTGCCTGACCTGCTGAGTATTTCCAGCATTTTCTGTTTTTATTACTGTACCACCTAACTTAGTGGCATCTGTTAAAGTTGGATATACAAATCTCTCTTCTTTCAACAACTAAACTAAAGGCTCTTGTGGTAACACAATACAGCTTCCTGTGACTCGAACTTTATTGCATCACTTCCTGTGATTAGTCCAGGATAAATACTGGACTGATCAGTTGGATCCTGGAGAGGCATAGAGTAAGACCTCTTTTGTATGTAGCACCTTTTTAGTTGATTAAAGCTTACTTTAAGTTCACCACGCGTAAGGCTCATTCTTACGACAATTTAATCAACTTTGGAAAACTTCGCACTCAAACTTTTTGGACGAACTCGGAACTAAGGATCCAGGGAATCACCGATCATGGAAAACATCCTTAAACCATCGCGTCTTGACTTGGACCCAAACACCCCAGCAGCCGGTAAGGTGTGGAAACACTGGTATCGCACGTTTGACAATTTTCTGGAATATTGTAAGGCTGATGATGACTCAAAGTTGCGGATACTCATCAACTGTGTCACCCCGAATGTATTTCAGTATGTGGAGGAATGGGACAGTTACGAGGAGGCAATTCAGAAGCTTAAGAGGCTATATACTAAGACACCGAATGAGGTCTATGCCAGACATCTACTTGCTACAGCCCAACAAGGGCCGGAGGAATCCATTGATAAATTCCTCCAAGAGCTTCGCAGACTTAGTATGGACTGTAACTTTCGGGCGGCCTCAGCTGAGCTGTACCATGAAGAAATGATCCGTGATGCTTTCATCTGCGGGCTTGCCTCCCCATTTATACGCCAGCGTCTACTGGAAAGTAAGACACTTGAGCTTCAGAGAGCTTATGACATGGCTTGCTCTCTAGATCTGGCAAAAAGAAATGCAGACCTTTATACAGTGCCCAGACCTCGGTCTACTGCCCTAACTACAGTCAGGCAATTTAAGAGGCCACAGGTGAACTCTATTAGGGAGGTCTTTATCCCTGACGATCAATCTGATGACTTCACTGATGAAGAGGATGATGACCCCACTGTGGCAGCCTCTTGGCAATCTAAGAAATGCTTCTTTTGTGGTGATGAGTTCCACCCTCGGAAATTCTGCCCTGCTCGCAATGCGTTTTGCAGTCATTGCAACAAAAAGGGTCATTTTGCAAAGGTTTGCCTATCAAGAGCCTCTACGAGGGCTTATCAAGCTAAGTCCTACCGAACTGCCCCGGTAAGGGCCTATCAAGATGTTCCGACTAAAATCTATCGTGCTTCCTCTCGAAGAAACACACCTAGAGTTTCAGCCACTCTTTGTGCAACGACACCAATTACAGTTGCTTGTCCTCAGAACCTATTCCATGCAGCTACAAAAGCATCAATTAATGGACATACTTTAGATGCCTTAATTGACTCAGGTAGCACTGATAGTTTCATTAGGGAACAGATTGTTGCAGAGTTAAAGCTACATGTTTTCCCATCGGACCAGGCAGTTGCGATGGCTCAGTCATCACTTAATACCAGAATTTCTGGCTTTTGTATGGTTGAAATAACACTTAATGGTCGCAGGTATCCCTCCACCCGGCTTTCGGTGCTCAAGGACTTATGTAGTGATCTTATCTTAGGGCTGGATTTTCAAAAGCAGCATAAGAAGCTCACCATTGAGTTCGGCGGATCCAAACCTGAACTCACTATTTCTAATATACTACCTCGATTACCGTTCTGTGCATTGTCAGCAGCTTCACTGGATGAACCCTCACTGTTTTCCAGTATCCCTCCTCGATGCAAACCGATTATAACAAAGTCACGACGTTTCAGTCAGGAAGACCAGTCTTTTATTACGGCTGAGATTTCTCGGCTTTTAGCAGAGGATATCATCGAGCCTTGTTCGTCGCCATGGCGCGCCCAGGTCGTTATTGTTAAGAACCCTCTACAACCTCACAAGAAACGGCTGTGCATTGACTATTCACAGACCATCAATCAATATACGGACTTGGACGCATACCCATTGCCGCGCATCGATGATATGGTTAATAAATTGGCTGAGTACACTGTGTTCTCAACATATGATCTAAAAAGTGCCTATCATCAGGTACCCTTGAAGGTCTCAGACAAGCAGTATACGGCCTTTGAAGCCAATGGACGGCTGTATCAATTTCGTCGCCTCCCCTTTGGGGTCACTAATGGAGTGGCTGTCTTCCAGCGAGCAATGGATGACCTGGTCAAACAGGAAGACTTGAAGGATACGTTTCCTTATCTGGACAATATTACTGTCGCAGGTCGCAATCAGCGGGAACATGATGCCAATCTCCAACGATTTTGGGATGCACTCCAGCACCGTAATTTGACATTAAATGCGGCTAAATCCATTGAGTCACAACCAACCATCAACATCCTTGGCTATTGTGTGGGCAATGGCATCATTAAACCTGACCCTGAAAGGCTTCGCCCACTCCAAGAACTCCCGCCACCTAAGAATCCGGCCTCCTTGCGCCGGGCCCTCGGCCTGTTTGCATACTATGCTAAATGGATTCCTAACTTCTCGGACCGAATCCAACCTCTACTGAAGGCCAGCACATTCCCACTAGACACAGCGGTTGTTGCAGCCTTTAACCTCCTGAAAAAACAGTTGGAGAAAGCGACTCTTCACTCCATCGATGAGAGTCTTCCTTTTGTCGTTGAGTGTGATGCCTCGGAGGTGGCGATCTCGGCCACTCTGAATCAGGAAGGTCGTCCGGTGGCATTTTTGTCCAGGACTTTTCAAGGGGCTGAGCTGCATTATCCTCCAGTCGAGAAAGAAGCTACAGCCATCATAGAGGCAGTACGGAAGTGGAGTCACCTCCTAGCTCGCCAGCACTTTACCTTAATCACGGACCAGCGATCGGTCGCCTTCATGCTCGATAATCGAAAACGGACCAAAATTAAAAATAATAAAATCCAGCTTTGGCGGCTGGAATTGGCCTCTTTTGGTTACACCATCCACTATCGACCTGGCAAGGAGAATGTGGCTCCAGATACCCTCACACGAGCATTCTGCTCCGCCATGGCACCCTCTACGCTCGTAGGCATCCATGATGGGTTGTGTCATCCGGGCGTTACTCGCATGCTACACTTCGTGCGGTCCCGAAATCTCCCATTCTCTACCGGGGATGTAAAGAAGATGTGCTCGGACTGCAGAGTCTGTGCGGAATTGAAACCTCGGTTTTTCCGCCCCTCGGGTGGTATACTCATACATGCGACCCAGCCAATGCAACGGCTTAGCATCGATTTTAAGGGGCCGTTGCCCTCTTCAACTCGCAACACTTATCTATTGACCATGGTCGATGAGTATTCCCGTTTTCCGTTTGCCTTTCCCTGCCCCAATATGCTGACGACCACGGTTATCAGCTGCCTTGAGCAGGTATTTGCTTTCTGTGGCATGGCATCCTATGTTCATTCGGATCGGGGCCCTTCTTTTATGTCAGGAGAACTCAAGGCCTATCTCTCGGAACGGGGTATTGCTGCCAGCAAAACGACGCCTTATCATCCGGTCGGGAATGGGCAAGTCGAGCGTTTTAACGCTATCATCTGGAATGCGGTACGTCTGGCTTTGAGATCTCGGGGCCTACCCAACCAGCAATGGGAAGCAGTACTTCCAGACGCATTACACTCCACACGGTCCCTCCTTTCGACCGCCACAAATACGACGCCTCATGAACGGTTCTTCCGATTTCAGCGTCGCTCATCCTATGGGATATCTCTCCCGTCGTGGCTGACTGCACCGGGACCAGTGCTACTCCGAAGATATGTCCGGGCGTCTAAGAATGACCCTCTGGTAGATGAGGTTGAGCTCACTGACGTCAACCCTACCTACGCCTATATTCGGTATCCTGACGGTCGGGAATCTACCGTGTCATTGTGGGATCTGGCTCCCTGCCCGCCGAAACATAGAGGGACACCAGGGGATGATATTGTACCAGGTACATCTCTGGGCTCGCCAGGTGCCTCTCATCACGATCTGGATCTGACGCCGGCTGGTACCTCACTCCAGCGTGCCGACCTGGGGCAGACTGACTATGAGCCCATCGGGGCTCGCACGCGCAGCCACGATCCACCCTGTACCGTACGCTCGGAAACGGATCTGCCACAGCCCTGCCCGACACCCGTTCGGGCACCAGTACACAGTCAGGATCGTCCTGACCCCTCACAGAGCGGGCTGGATCACTCGGACTCTGGTCCACGGCCCGCGGCGGGGTAAACGGGCTAGGGGCCCTCTACCGCTACGAGAACCCAAACGGGTGCGGCTCTCCCTCGTCCAGCGGCTACGAAATGGAGGGAGAATGTGGTAACACAATACAGCTTCCTGTGACTCGAACTTCATCCCGGCCTCCTAATCTTTTGGGGGGGGAGAATGTGGTAACACAATACAGCTTCCTGTGACTCGAACTTTATTGCATCACTTCCTGTGATTAGTCCAGGATAAATACTGGACTGATCAGTTGGATCCTGGAGAGGCATAGAGTAAGACCTCTTTTGTATGTAGCACCTTTTTAGTTGATTAAAGCTTACTTTAAGTTCACCACGCGTAAGGCTCATTCTTACGACAGCTCTCATCCCTGGTGTCATCTTGGTGAATGTTTTCCATGCCCTCTGCATGGCCTCAACATCCTTCTTAAACGAAGGTGCCGAAAACTGGGTTACAATATTCTATTTGTAGCCTAACCAATGATTTGTATAAGTTTAGCATTACCTCTGTGCTTTATTATTGCATTGGTGAAGACATTTTTTTCTGTGAAGGTTATACATATTCTGTGATGTAAAGATTTACCCCAAACAGAAATATTCAGAAAAGGCATAATTGGATAAATCTTAAGTTGCATTTTTTCAGCTTTAATTTTTCCAACATCTCATCCTGTTAAACGTGGAGATCAGTGCTGTCCAAGTTGCCCTGCTTCTCCAGAAACTTTGCTATAACAGTATCTGGCTGAGAGACTCAGCATTGAAACACGTAAAACGGCGTGAAGTTGCTGTACTTACATGATAGATACACACTAAACTCGCCAGAAAAATTTAGGGCTTGTCCATTCCAGTGTAAGTAAATTTTTAATGGCATGCTAAGTCTTAATTACTGCCAAACAACCTCTCTGGTACTGAAAATTAACTTTTACAAGTGTGGAGTCTCATTCCTTCAGCTTTTAATTATTGTTGGAGATTTTAAAACTTTATTTTTTTTAAACTTTTTGTTTCTGTCTCTTATCTCTCTCTCTTAATCCCACTTTTCTTTCCTTCTCTATTTCACTTTCTGTACATGATTTTACATTGAATTAACTATTCTAACTTACACTTCTTGGTTCAGACTCTGCATGCCTCATTAAGAATTCTTCAACATGATTAGTTAAGGAGATACACAGTTGCTTGTCCTGTTCACACAGGTCCTGGATCCCGTGTAGAGGACGCTGCACCGAAATGGATTTCGAATCATCACAAGTTCCGTGCAAAAGCCCAAAGAAAGTCTGTGGCCAAGTCCAAGTGTAATGAACGACTGCCACCGTATGTTCAATGCTGTCTGCCAAATCCAGGCCATTATATTAAATTCAGTATGCGGGATGCATATTTCATTGAAAACTCATTATAAACACCTGCATTACCATTTACTACTGTAGGTGGCATTGTGATAGGTATTTAGGGGGAAAAATTCGGTTGCTTTGCACCTCCCGTTAGCACCCTAAGAGGGCGTTAATGGGGCGCAAAACAACTAGCGCCCGGGCGTGGCGATGTTTACGCCGCTCACGAAATTGACCAGACATTTTGCGGCGGCGCTAAACACTACCGCCACGATCTCCTGCGCCCGCAGATCAGGACGTCAGTCGAGCGTGCAACGCCCCGGTAGTGCCCTGGACCGGATATTGAGTGGCGCTCCCTGCCTTTCTGCCTGCCGCTAGCAACCACAGGTAGAGGGGAACGTTTTGCAGTCGGGAAGGGACTGTGGGAGCGCTATTTAAAGGCGGCTGCTTCCTGGCTTTTTTTGTTGGCGACATTTTTGCACCACGCATTCTGAGAGAGAGAGAGAGAGAGAGACTTCTGGAGAGATTCAACGCTGTGTGAAGGAGTTTTGGGTACTGAGCAGCACTTTGCAGGTTCATTTTGATTTGACCATCCTTGCATCGATTTAGAAGAGACTTGGGGGCTGCACTTTGAGCTCTTTCCCTGGGCCTCTCCATTGTTCTTTCCAGAAGAATTGATGTACAGGTCTCTCCAGGCTGAGATTCAAGGCTGCAATGAGCAGGATGTGGATGGAGAGCAAGATCGACCCTCCCCTTTAAGAACTGGCCAGCGCCAGTGTGTCTGTGTTCCATTGCTGACTGACATCACATGAGCTTCGCCAGTGCTCGGCGTTAGCGCCTTAAGCGAGGTGTGTAGCGCCTGATTTAGCGCTCCAATCACCTCCAGGGGTGATAGAAGCCAAGTTTGCAGTCGGAGGCGATAATTAGCGCCAGGCGCTAAACTTTGCGCCCGGCCGATAATTGTGCCCCAAACGGGGCGATACCGAATTTATCCCCCTTAAAATTTTAAAGGAATCTCACTGTGTGACATACAATAGCTGATATATTATAGTAATAGTATATCACCCTATGATTGCACAATCTTGCCACCAGGCTCCACGATTCTCTCAAAATCCTTTCTGAAACTTTGGGCTGGATTTTGCCAGGCCCGAGGAGGCAGGTTTGGAGGCGTGTGAGGTGTTAAAATTGCAAAAAATGGTGGGCGGCTCTGATCCCACCTCCAGCCTGCCTCTGATCAATTTTCTCAAAAGCGACCTTTCAGACCTCGTTTCGATCCCGCCTCCAAGAGGCAGGATAGGCCCTTACGGCCCTTAACAAGCACTTAAGAGCTACCTCAACATGGCTGAGCAGCAGTGCCAAAGGAGGCTCAGACTTTCACGAGAGGTAGTGGGTGACATCTGCGCAATGCTGCAGCAAGACCTGGAGCCCAGAGGAGCGGGTGGACACCCCTTACCAGTGGCCATCAAAGTCACCACCGCACTCAACTTTTTTGCTTCAGGCTCATTCCAGGGATCAACAGCAGACATCAGCGGCATCTCCCAGGCGGCCACACACACTTGTATCATTCAGGTAACCGATGCCCTCTTTGCCATCGTGCACAATTACATCAACTTCTCCAAGGATCAAGCAAGTGTATCCACGCGGGCGGTTGGATTTGCTAATCTGGCAGGCTTTCCAAGGGTGCAGAGTGTCGTAGACTGCACACATGTGGCCCTTAAGGCCCCCCATCACAATCCAGGTATTTTTGTCAACCGCAAGGGCTTCCACTCCCTCAACGTGCAGCTGGTACGTGACCACAAGAAGGAAATTTTGCATGTTTGCGCCAAGTTCCCTGGCAGTTGCCATGACTCCTTCATTCTGCGCCAGTCTAGTGTGCCTCCACTCTTCAGTCCGCCAGACCAACTTTCGGATGGCTACTTGGAGACAAGGTCTATCCCCTGAAGACGAGGCTAATGACGCCGTTGAGGAGGCCATCCAATGAAGCTGAGGAGTGCTACAACTCCAGCCACATTTCCACCAGATCCATAATTGAGCAAACCATTGGCTTGCTGAAGATGCAATTCAGATGCCTTGATAGATCAGGTGGAGCCCTGCAGTACTCAGCAACCAGGGTCTCCAGAATCATCGTGGTCTGCTGTGCACTTCACAACATGGCACAGCATCGTGACTTGCAGCTGCCTGAAGTACAAGTGGCTCATCGCATAGCCTCCTCAGATGAGGATGAGGATGAGGAGGAGGAGGAGAGCGACAACGAACAGCTTGTGGAGACACATCAACCAGTGGCAGCAGCACGCAAGCACATTGCGGCCCGGGATGCAAGGGACACACTCATCTTGGCCAGATTTGCTTAGCCTGCCCAATCAAACACTTTTGCCTCGCACCTTCTTACCTGAGCATCGACAATGGCCAAGAACCTACGGATTCCTATCACTCTGACCACCATACTGACAATTGCAAGTTGCCCTAAGCCCTCAATGTGGAAGTCCCATTTGTGAAATGACACAGCCCACAACTTCAACAGTTTGCCATCAAGTTTTTTTATCACAAAGTCAAGGATGGCTTTTCAAAAATAAACACAACAGAACACCCAAGTGACTACCCTTGTGACTACTTGTGCTTTATCTTCCTCTTACGTGTGCTCCTACGTGGTGCTTCCCCTGTGGCTTAGAAGGACACAAAGATGGAGTGAGGTGCCAATACCAAGGGCCCTCCCTGTGTGTTGTAAGTTGTTGTCATTGCATCACAGTGATAGGGAGTGTGAGGGCTGCATAGTCGAATAGTTAAGTGAATGTGAACATAGAGAGAGAGGGAATGGTTAAGGGTCCAGGGATGTTAGGGTCAAGTGGGATGTGGAGGAGGAGGTTGACAAAGCAGAGTGCTGGTGATGAGAGGTGATGGGGATCAGATTGAGGGTCATGTGGATGGAATACTCACTTTTCCTGTGCGGAGAAGGTCATGAAACCTCTTTCTGCACTGCAGCCCGGTTCTGCTGCACATTGAGATGGCACTCACCTCCTGTGCCACTTGCAGCCACACAGCTTTGGTCTGTTGGGGAAGCTTTTTCCTCCCAGATGAAGGAAACCGCACTTCCTTATTCGCTCTTGCTCCCTCCACCAGAGCTTGGAGGGAGTTCTCATCGAAACGGGGTGCACACTTTGGTCTGCTGCTTGGCATGGTTGGAGCACGAATCCCCCAGAAGTATAATGCTAAAGTTGTAAGGCAGAAAATGAAGCCAGGCTGCTTGCAGGCCTTAAATGCAGCTGCATAGATGACATCATCAGAGGCGAGTTTCAGCACCAAAATACTCATTGGGCCAGGGGTTCCCACACGCTGGAAATCAAGTGCCCAATTAGGCGAAAATCACTCAATTGTCCCGCCTCACATCGGAGGCGGGGTCATGACCCGCTGACCACCTGACCCGCCCCCAGCCTGCCCCCAATGACAAATTCCAACCCTTTATTTCAGCCATAATATTTTCCTTCAGTAACTAAAATTTCGAATGTCCAAACCAAGGGTTTAAACAAAATACAAAAATTACTTACTTATTCACACTAACATGAATTGTCTTTTCTTCTTTTTATATCTTCAGTAAAGATTTTGCTTGAAGGCCTTGGCCATTCCCAAAAGCATAGGCTTGAGGTTGCTAATTTTGCCCAGAGCTGTGAGCTTGTGCAGTGTGCCCCATTTCCCAGCATGCATCAGTATCATTCAGTCAGCTCCTCTGAGGAACTTTTGGATAAGCTGCGAACATGTTCCGCTTCCAAGTTTATCAAACTTATTTGATGAAAAGCTAGAGGATCAATTTCAAAAGCTTTACTGAGGTAAACTTCATATTGAGAGCTTTTTTACAATAGACTGGATTTTGATACTGGGGCGGGTAGGGGTTGTGTCATCCGCTTTTCGTGTTATTCACCCGACTGCAATTGGATGTGGGAGATTGATGCAATTTTCACCTAATTGGGCAGTTGAGTTCCAGCATGTGGGAACCCATGAACCAATTAGTGGTTTGAGTCTGAAAGTCACCTCTGATGATGTCATCATTGCTGCTGCATTGAAGGTCAGAGACTGGCTGGCCTTTGCTGTGAGAGGACCTGGATGCAAATTGAGCAGCAGCTCGAACTCTGGAGAGAGGGAGAGGGAGAGAGAAGAGAGAGGAGAGAACGGTGTGAGAGAGCCTGGAGTCAGAGAGAGAGAGAGAGAGAGAGCACGGTGTGAGAGAGCCAGGAGTCAGAGAGAGAGAGAGAGAGAGAGAGAGAGGGAGAGAGCACGGTGTGAGAGAGCCTGGGGTCAGAGATACAGAGAGAGAGAGAGAGAGCACGGTGTGAGAGAGCCTGGAGTCAGAGAGAGAAAGGGAGAGAGAGAGAGAGAGAGAGAGCGCGGTGTGAGAGAGCCTGGAGTAAGAGAGAGAGAGAGAGAGAGCACGGTGTGAGAGAGCCTGGAGTCAGAGAGAGAGAGAGAGAGAGAGAGAGAGAGAGAGAGCGCGCGGTGTGAGAGAGCCTGGGGTCAGAGAGAGAAAGGGAGAGGGAGAGAGAGAGAGAGAGAGCGCGCGGTGTGAGAGAGCCTGGGGTCAGGGAGAGAGAGAGAGAGAGAGAGAGAGCACGGTGTGAGAGAGCCTGGAGACTGAGAGAGCGAAGAGAGAGAGAGAGAGCCTGGAGTCAGAGAGAGAGAGAGAGAGAGTGAGAGAGCACGGAGTGAGAGAGCCTGGAGTCAGAGAGAGAGAGAGAAAGAGAGATAGAGGACGGAGAGAGAGAGCCTGGAGTCAGAGACAGAGAGAGAGAGAGAGAGAGAGAGAGAGAGAGAGAGGACGGAGTGAGAGAGCCAGAAGTCAGAGAGAGAGAGCGCGGTGTGAGAGAGCCTGGAGTCAGAGAGAGAGAGGGAGAGAGAGAGAGAGAGAGAGAGCGCGGTGTGAGAGAGCCAGAAGTCAGAGAGAGAGAGAGAGAGAGAGAGCACGGAGAGAGAGAGCCAGGAGTCAGAGAGAGAGAGAGAGAGCGAGAGAGAGAGAGAGCATGGAAAGAGAGAGCCTGGAGTCAGAGAGAGAGAGAGAGAACGGAGTGAGAGAGCCTGGATTCAGAGAGAGAGAGAGAGAGAGAGAGAGAGAGCACGGAGAGAGAGAGCCTGGAGTCAGAGAGAGAGAGAGAGAGAGAGAGAGAGAGAGCGCGGTATGGGAGAGCCTGGAGTCAGAGAGAGAGAGAGCCTGGGGTCATAGAGAGAGAGAGAGAGAACATGGAGTGAGAGAGCCGGGAGTCAGAGAGAGAGAGAGAGAGAGAGAGAGCATGGTGAGAGAGAGAGAGAGAGAGCACGGAGTGAGAGCCTGGAGTCAGAGAGAGAGAGAGAGAGAGAGGGAGAGAGAGAGAGCATGGTGAGAGAGAGAGAGAGTGAGCACGGAGTGAGAGCCTGGAGTCAGAGAGAGAGAGAGGGAGAGAGAGAGAGAGAGAGAGCACGGAGTGAGAGAGCCTGGGGTCAGAGAGAGAGAGAGAGAGAGAGAGAGAGAGCATGGTGAGAGAGAGAGAGAGAGTGAGCACGGAGTGAGAGCCTGGAGTCAGAGAGAGAGAGAGAGAGAGAGAGAGAGCACGGAGTGAGAGAGCCTGGGGTCAGAGAGAGCGAGTGAGAGAGAACACGGTGTGAGAGAGCCTGGGGTCAGAGAGAGCGAGAGAGACCCTGGAGTCAGAGAGAGAGAGAGACCCTGGGGTCAGAGAGAGAGAGAGAGAGAACACGGTGTGAGAGAGCCTGGAGTCAGAGAGAGCGAGTGAGAGAGAGCGAGCACAGTCCGGGAGAGCCTGCAGTCAGAGAGAGAGAGAGGGTGAGAGAGAGAGAGAGAGCACGGAGTGAGAGAGCCTGGAGTCAGAGAGAGAGAGAGGGAGCACGGTGTGAGAGAGCCTGGAGACATAGCGAGAGAGAGAAAGAGAGAGAGGACGGTGGGAGAGAGCCAGGTATAAGATAGAGAGAGAGAGAGGCTGGATTCAGAGAGAGAGAGAGAGAGAGAGCCTGGAGTGAGAGACAGAGAGAGAGAGAGCGAGAGCACGGTGTGAGAGAGCCTGGAGTCAGAGAGAGAGAGAGAGAGAGAGAGAGAGTGAGAGAGCCTGGAGTCAGAGAGAGACAGAGAGAGAGAGAGAGAGTGAGAGAGCCTGGAGTCAGAGAGAGACAGAGAGAGAGAGAGAGAGTGAGAGAGCCTGGAGTCAGAGAGAGACAGAGAGAGAGAGTGAGAGAGCCTGGAGTCAGAGAGAGACAGAGAGAGAGAGTGAGAGAGCCTGGAGTCAGAGAGAGACAGAGAGAGAGAGTGACAGAGCCTGGGGTCAGAGAGAGAGAGAGAGAGAGTGAGAGAGCCTGGGGTCAGAGAGAGACAGAGAGAGAGAGTGACAGAGCCTGGGGTCAGAGAGAGAGAGAGAGAGAGTGAGAGAGCCTGGGGTCAGAGAGAGACAGAGAGAGAGAGTGAGAGAGCCTGGAGTCAGAGAGAGACAGAGAGAGAGAGTGACAGAGCCTGGGGTCAGAGAGAGACAGAGAGAGAGAGTGAGAGAGCCTGGAGTCAGAGAGAGAGAGAGAGAGAGAGAGAGAGGGGGAACACTGCGTGAGAGCCTGGAGTGAGAGAGAGCGAGCACGGTCTGGGAGAGCCTGGAGTCAGGGAGAGAGAGACGGAGCACGGAGTGAGAGAGCCTGGCATCAGAGAGAGAGAGAGAGCCTGGGGTCAGAGAGAGAGAGAGAGAGAGAGAGAGCGCACGGTGTGAGAGAGCCTGGATCAGAGAGAGAGAGAGAGAGAGAGAGAGAGCGCACGGTGTGAGAGAGCCTGGGGTCAGAGAGAGAGAGAGAGCGCGGAGTGAGAGAGCCTGGAGTCAGAGAGACAGAGCTCGGTGTTGGAGAGCCTGGAGTGAGAGAGAGAGAGAGAGATAGAGAGAGCACGGTGTGAAAGAGCCTGGAGTCAGAGACCGAGAGAGAGAGAGAGCTGATGTGGGAGAGCCTGCAGTCAGAGAGAGAGAGAGAACGGAGTGAGAGAGCCTGGATTCAGAGAGAGACAGAGAGAGAGAGAGAGAGAGAGAGGGAACACTACGTGAGAGCCTGGAGTGAGAGAGATCGAGTGAGAGAGAGCGAGCACGGTCTGGGAGAGGCTGCAGTCAGAGAGAGAGAGGGAGAGAGAGAGCACGGTGTGAGACAGCGTGGAGTCCGAGTGAGAGAGAGAGAGAGAGAGAGAGCGAGCACGGTCTGGGAGAGGCTGCAGTCAGAGAGAGAGAGGGAGAGAGAGAGCACGGTGTGAGACAGCGTGGAGTCCGAGTGAGAGAGAGAGAGAGAGAGAGAGAGGGAGCACGGAGTGAGAGAGAGAGAGAGATAGAGAGAGAGAACGGAGTGAGAGAGCCTGGAGAAAGAGAGAGAGAGAGAGAGAGAGAGAGAGCACGGAGTGAGAGAGAGAGAGAGATAGAGAGAGAGAGAGGGAGCACGGAGTGAGAGAGAGAGAGAGATAGAGAGAGAGAACGGTGTGAGAGAGCCTGGAGTCAGAGATAGAGAGAGAGAGAGAGAGAGAGAGCGCGGTGTGAGAGAGCCTGGGGTCAGAGAGATAGAGAGAGAGATAGAGAGAGAGAGAGAGCACGGCGTGAGAGAGCCTGCAGTCAGAGAGAGAGAGAGAGAGCACTGAGTGAGAGAGCCTGGCGTCAGAGAGAGAGCGAGAGAGGAAGAGCACGGTGTGAGAGAGCCTGGCGTCAGAGAGAGAGCGAGAGAGGAAGAGCACGGTGTGAGAGAGCCTGGGGTCAGAGGGAGAGAGAGAGTGAGAGAGCCTGGAGTCAGAGAGAGAGAGAGAGAGAGAGAGAGAGAGATTGAGCACGGAGTGAGAGAGCCTGGAGTCAGAGAGAGAGAGAGAGAGAGAGAGAGTGGTGTGGGAGAGCCTGGAGTCAGAGAGAGAGAGAGTGAGAGAGAGCCTGGGTTCAGAGAGAGAGAGAGAGAGAGAAAGAGGGAACACTGCGTGAGAGCCTGGAGTCAGAGAGAGCGAGTGAGAGAGAGCGAGCACAGTCTGGGAGAGCCTGCAGTCAGAGAGAGAGAGAGAGGGAGAGAGTGCACGCGGTGTGAGAGAGCGTGGAGTCCGAGTGAGAGAGAGAGAGAGACAAGGTGTGAGCGAGCCTGGAGTCAGAGAGAGAGAGCATGGTGTGAGAGTGAGAGAGCACGGAATGGGAGAGCTGGAGTCAGATAGAGAGAGAGAGCACGGTGTGAGAGAGCCTGGAGTCAGAGAGAGAGAGAGAGAGAGAGAGAACACGGTGTGAGAGAGCCTGGAGTCAGAGAGAGAGAGAGAGAGAGAGAGAACACGGTGTGAGAGAGCCTGGAGTCAGAGAGAGCGAGAGCCTGGGGTCAGAGAGAGAGAGAGAGACCCTGGAGTCAGAGAGAGAGAGAGAGACCCTGGAGTCAGAGAGAGAGAGTGAGAGAGAGAGAGAGAGAGAGAACACGGTGTGGGAGAGCCTGGAGTCAGAGAGAGAGCGAGAGCCTGGAGTCAGAGAGAGAGAGAGACCCTGGAGTCAGAGAGAGAGAGAGACCCTGGGGTCAGAGAGAGAGAGAGAGAGAGAGAGAGAACACGGTGTGAGAGAGCCTGGAGAAAGAGAGAGAGAGAGCCTGGGGTCTGGGTGGGTCACAACGTACACCACGGCAGACAGCTCAGCTTGCTGCGCGCTCATGGTGCTAGGGAGCTTGATCGCCAGGGCAAGGTCTGCCGCAGGGTCATAAACTCCACACCCGGTGAGTCGCTCGCCAGCAGACACTGTGCTAGACCCATCAACATAAATCTCGCGCCCAGTGGGATGTATCCCGGCCCGTAAACCTATGTTGACGTCCCATACCCCTTCCACCGAACACCGGTGGGCTGTACCGGGGTATACCAAATTGGCCGCAAGCCTTGGCTCGCAAAGACCTTTTACTCTAAGATCCAACTGGGAGAGAAGAAGGGTCCAACGTGCAATGCGTGCGCTGCTTACGGTCCCGTCTTTAATCCTCCCATCCAGAAGCATCTTAGTTGGTGTGTGATGTGTGAGGAGAGTGATGGGAGAGAGCCCTGTGAAGATCGCTGATCTTTTCACAGCCCAATGCGTGGCTAAAAGGTGCCTTTCGCAATTGGAGAAACTTCTCTCCACATCCGTTAACACCCTGGATGAATAGACAACCGGCCTCAGCTTGCCGTGACGCTCTTGGAGCAGTACGGCGCTTAAGCTGTCTCCGCTGGCAGCTACCTCCAGGAAAAACTCCTTCCCCCCATCTATTTTCCCTATTAAGCGGGCGTTCTCCTCCCGCAAGGCCTGCTCTTTTAACCTGGCCTCCTCACCGCAGACCCCCTCCTGTGCGTGTCTTTTAAAAGGACACAGGTAGGCAGGCTGCGTGGGCTCTAGTCATTGGGTACTATTAGACGGTCCTGCGGCACCTACGGGGCCGGTTGCGACCGCCACCTGTCCACGCGCATTCAAGACCAGCTTGCGCATGGCTCCTAACACTACTTCGAGTTCGTCAGGAGGGGTGGGTGCCTTAGCTTCCTTAGCCGGGACAGGCGCCTGGGCTCGGACCGCGGGATTTTTATCCTTGGAATCCTTCCAAGGGTTCCTGCAATGCTTGCGCCAGTGCCCTGTCTTCCCACACCCGTAACAAGCATTACTTGCCTGTGGGGCGCGATTACCCTCCTGATGCCACTCTCTTTGATACGGGGCTGCGGGTCGTACCTCATGTACTCTTCCCTTAAGGGGACGTGTTGCCATACCCCTTATATTGCGATAACCTAACGTGAGTCGATTCAAGACCGACTCTTCCGTAATGTTGGGGTCATTGGGATCAAACCATGCTTTTGCCTGCTCTCTGACGGCTGGTAAACTGTTGGCTATTATGCACCTAAGCCAATGAGTTAAAGCGGTGCCTTCCACATCTTCGCGCTCGGGCGCACCTAGACAGCTGCGCTCATATACTGGCCACAGCCTGTCGGCAAAAACCTTCGGGGGTTCTCCCTCCATCTGCACTGTCTGTCCCACTCTAGCAAACGGACCTTCGTCGTTCGCCCCCAACACTTCCAGGACCTCATTCTTTAATTCCTCATAACTCTTGGTTCCCCTCTTGCTCTCGCCTGAGAGACACTGAAGGACCGAGCTGTCTAATGAGAACAGCAGCATTTTTGCTGTTTCCCCATCATCGCAGCCGTTAATGGCTGCGGCTTGCTCAACTTCTCTGAAATGTACGGAAGGGTCGTCTGCCTCGGTCAGCTTCCGTACGTGATTTATCATAGCTCTCAGCTGATGTGAACTGTGAGGCAACACCAGCTGTCCGAGGAGATCCCCCGGTTCTTCCTGTAAGGGATTCTCTGACCCTGCGTGTCTCGTAGCCTGTGAGATTCACGCGGCTCTGTGCAGCCTGTATGTCAGTGCGGGTCTAGGCCTGGTTGCCTGTTCTGGTCTCCCGCCAGTCTGGGAACACTAGACACACCTGTGAGTGGTTCGAATCACTCTCCCTTACGGTTCTAGACACTGGACTTAGATGCGAGAGCAGTAATGGAGATAAAACTCATGTAGACTTGGTTTGAATGGTACGAAATGGAAAATCTTTATTGCATGATACTTAAAATTATGAAATACACGTCATACGCACAGATTAATGACAGTACAATCTTACAAACGGTTATAATCAATCTTAGGGAAACGAGGAACGAACGGCACAACGTGAATAGGGCACACATTACAAATATCCTTAATCTTTACACCCTCCCCTATCAATATCTATCCTAAACTAGCTTCGTAGGATCTCGAGACTCATGCTCACCACTCGTAATAACTCGGAGAAATCCCGAATAGCTGATCGGATGTTTTTCACCGCAGCACCCACGTGTCGGTCAGGAGATCTCCTGGTCCCACTTGTTTACTGGCTTCTGCTGCTCGGGCTAGTAGGCTGGACCGTCTGCTGTAGTGAAGACCTCTGTTGGTTGACTTCACAGTTTAGTCGAGGAGCACCGTTGTCAATATCACTGATACGATGTGTTTGCACAGTCCAGTTATCATTGATGCAATATGTTTTGTTAGAAGTTTAAAGAAGAAAACTTCCTGTCGAGAAGACTTGGCTGATCGACCTACAGGCGCGGTCGGGATTTACTGACCGTGGCGATGGATATGGTCTTCTTCTCTTCTCCTCTCATCTCATCTCATCTCATCTCATCTCGGGCCTTTGGTTCCGCTGCCAGTTACCAACATAGGTCTTCGTTACGCGACACGAGGTAGATCCGAACGGATCAGAAAGTTCAACAGTCTTTTCAGAAGAGGCAACAGGCACGCAGAAGCCTAACTACGAACACACAGGAGCAGCCACGATGATAAAAGCAGCAAGCGAGCAAGAGCGGCAAGAGCAAGAGAGCGAATGGACGGTTTGGGGCCTGCAATTATAGTGCAAAAATCTTCCGTTTCCCGCCCAACTATAATGTCCATTCTTTTGTTTAGGGTTTGGCGCCCAAATGTCTTGTATGGGTGATCTCCGTCCTTAATGGGTTTCGGGGCTACTCATGAATGTTTGAGTACCTGTTAATATTTCTCCCATTGTTAAATCGGTCGGTGTTCTCCCTGGAGGGGTTTGGGGCTTCCAAGTGTCCTGTATAACTACCTGCTAACGGCTCTCTCATCGTAGAGCCGTTGGGAGTTTACATATTAATGTCCTTTGGATGGGCCCTTAAGTACTTGGTACAATGGCTTTCCTTTGCACCTGGGAGACCGATTCCAGTATCTATGTTTATACTGCAAACCCATAATGTCTCGGGTATTATCTTCACTGTGCTGAATCGTTATCGATCTTGCAAAAATGTTTAATGGAACGCCATCTTGTCTGCCTGTTGAAAAGTCTAGAATGTTCTGTCACGAGGTGCGGCGGCCATTTTACAGGCTGCTTGTGTCCAATTTAAACCTGACAGCATTCTGCTGAAATAAAAGCTGTTTGAACGAAACTTTGTGTTTTCTCCTTATTAATCAAATCGCGATATATTGCGAATTCTACAGTCCCTCCTGTTGATGCGAATAACTCCGCTTATCGTATCAAAAATCACAGTGGTGAGCAATCTTATCTCGATTTCACTCCGAATCCAGTAAATTAATCCCATAAATTTTAACTTAACTAGGGTCTCTGTGTCGTCCTTATTTCCCAAGAAAATCACATTTTATATCACCGTAGGCATCATTTGCCCTTAAACTTACACCACTTGTTTTCCTTCCCGGCGTAACCAGGCCGATACCTCACGCATCACCTGTATATTTGTCTTTTATTCAGGGAAAGGAAAAACAAAACCCAAAACCAAACAATCAACACCATCACCAAAATAAACAAATCCCAACTCTTAAACATGTCGAGTTTCCAACGTATTTACAATGAGTACAAACTTCCGCGGCGCACGCGGCGAGCGGGAGTGACGCCATTTTCCTATTACACGGTGCTCTCATCGTGCACGCGCACGTAACGTTCTCGCCACTCTCCCTTTTTTCATGCTTGGTGAGGCGCTTGTCTCTTTTACAATGTATGAACAATAGGTACACTACAATAAACACTTGACAGACGACTAAAATGTGGGAGGCTATTCT
This sequence comes from Squalus acanthias, assembly GCA_030390025.1. Taxonomy (NCBI): domain Eukaryota; kingdom Metazoa; phylum Chordata; class Chondrichthyes; order Squaliformes; family Squalidae; genus Squalus; species Squalus acanthias. Next base: position 90,174 of record JASTWF010000493.1, on the reverse strand, counting down.
GATCCATGAAGGCACTTCAATATTCGTGAACAGATTCCACCACGGTGGAACCACTATGTCCAAGATGTCTGTTCCTATCTCGACAGTTTTCTGCTCTAATGTATAAAAATGCTTCTGTGATATCGCGACGGCTTTCAGAAGTTTGGTTAAATGCTCAGGGAGAGGGGGAATGAGGTATCCAAAATGCGCGACAAATCGCTGCAAGTCGGTGAAATTCTCTTTTACTGTGAGATGAACAGTGGATGGTTCAGGGATTGGGATAATTCGCTGTTGTGCTACTTGAACTTCAGCCCTGGGTTTAAAACAGAAACTGCTGTCACTCACCGGACACCGGCTACGGTTTCCATGCTGGTAGTGTTGCGCTGCAGTGGTAACACAATATGTTCCACCCCCGATGTATGCTACCTGCGGAGGCACATGATCTTGTGCCATTGCCTCCATGGTGCAATTCATGGACTTGGCGCCAGCCGTTCTGAACCCGCACTGTGGTGTTAAAAAGGCATTCAAGTGCTGGGGGCACAGTATTATGTGTGCTCCCCTGCCACGACAACCAGAGAGATCTGTACCTGTCATCGTTTGCTCCCAGCGGATGACGTAAGGTGGAACCGCTGCATAACGAATGTGGGCTCCCCCCTGAATGACACCAATGTTCTCTACCCGATATACCGGGGCGGGCTTTGCTGTGTTGCCCAAAACCGGCATGCGTAATACTATTCCCATAATAGTATGGTTTGAACGTCCGCAGTCCACGGGGACTGGGTAAGCTTCTGAAGCTAGCCTGAGCTGGCACGGACTTAATGCGTTCTGAAAAGGGTGGAGCGCCCGCAGGTGTTTGTTACTTATCCAGGACGGAACCAAACCTTGTTTTAAATCCTCCAAATTACTGCGGCCCTCGCCCAGTAACCACGCCCCGTAAAGCACGCACACCTCGTTCTGCGCAGCTTGATCGGATGCATTCCGATCTTCCCTGATCAGGGCATTTACCGTACGCGCATGTTTCTCCAGCTCTGCTATAATCTCCTTTAAATGGAGAGTCATGGCTTGGTCCTCATGCAGACCTGACCCTACCACTTTATTCTCATCTGTTAGAATGTCTTTTAACTGTGTTTTTAAACCATTAATCTGGGTCTGCAGCTCCACACTGTCTAGAGCGTTGACCACAGATGTCCCTGTATTAAAAGCAGTGAACGCATCGTTCACCAAACCCCTTCTTTGCCTCCCTACTTGATCCAAAACTTCCTGCGGTGCGGTATACAAACTTGCCTTATCAATTTCTGCAAAATCAAACTCGTAAAATTGTCTGAACATCTTGGTCAACAGGACCTGATACAACTGTTCCGTCTTTTTGGGGCACCACTCTGGTAACCGTACCTCAGTGAGATTTAAAATCACTGAGGCCACCGCGTAATGTACCCCCTGAAATAGTATCTGGTCTGTGGGGACCAGTACCAAACCGTTCCCGGGTCCCTTACTAGTTTTAGGGCACCCTTCTTCCTCAGTTAGAACCACCGGAATCGTGGGCGGGGCTTTGCGTGGGCGCGTAATGAGCTCAGTGGCATTTACTGGGATCGGGGAGAATGGGGCTCCGCACCCCCTGGTGCTCGCATCCCACCTCATCCCCTGTCCGTTATCCTGCCACTGATTAATAAAAAATATGGAGATGCCTTTGGGGCAAACGTACTTTGACCCCCACATACAAACATCAATCCCCTCATCCGGTTCCCACCATTTGTCCCAACAGACTTTCACTTGTCCGTTTGTCCCCGTAATTGTCCGATGGGTATTATTACCCAGTCGTTCCCACTCGACCGAAGAGTTCCTCATAGTTTTGCTCAGCTTTCGCAGCCACCACCATCGGCTCAATGGGACATCCCCACTACAGGTCAAACAAATCCGTTTGCCGACGGTGACGCTGATCCTGGGTGCGATGATCCGTACTTTGGGGCACATTAAAGAAGTCTCTTTGTAGGCGAACCCCGACGTGCTGGAATACTCCGTTGAGTTCGTTCCCAGCCATCCTGGCCACCTTCCCTTGTGGAAATAGGTGCTGGTCCCTTCTGCCTTCCGTCTTCCGGTCCCATCCACCGCGATGGGGGCCGTGTCCCCGGAACATCCAAACACCACGACATCCTTGGTGTGGCCTCGATAGGCCAATCCACATCCGATTGCCACGAGCAATACTAGAAGTCGTTCCATCCTTCCTTGGTTCCTGTGATCAGATAGAATGAGGTAGCCAGCCTCGCAAAAAGTCTCTGGCTTTTGTGAAGGGTGAGCGGGTCCCCTGACCTCGCCTCACGTAAACTTCAACGTTTGCTGAATAGACTTCCTCTAAAACCTAGCCTTAAAACTCCCACCATTTTATCGTTATCTGTTAAAACACTACAAACTTAACCTTGAACTAATAAACTTAAAACTTAACCTTGAACTATAAACTTAAAACCTTAAACTAATAACTTTACAGTGCCGCCCGTTCTCAGGGCGGCCCCTTTAAATTCTGAGAAGGCTGCTGCGAGCTCTTCCCGACGGTGGGAGGGCACTGACCCTTCCCTCTGATCTGCCGCAGCCTGTTGCTGCGCTGACCCTTTCCTCTGATCTGCCGCAGCCTGTTACTGCTGCGATGTGGCCTGTCTCTACCCGGGTTATCTTAACCTGAATTTTACGCCTTGGGGCAGTCTGGGGACATGACCACATCCTCCTGGGCTGGGGTTCTCTACTTGACCTACGGGGAGTTGCTATGGGCGGGGGTTCCGTGACGGACGGACCGGGTTCCGAGACCTCCAACGGGACGACCTGGGGTTCCATCACAGTCGCCGGCTCCGCCTCCGCTGACTCCGCCTCCCTAACCCCGGGGCTGGCAGTTCGTGGCTCCGCCCTGCTCGGCCCAGCAGGCGGCCCTTCACTCGTGATCTCTGCCTCCCCTGAGGACTGGACGTTCAAAGCGGGCGGCCACACCTCTGGGAACCACATTGGTACTCTCTGTGCTCCTATAGCGGCTGGCCCTGCCTCCTCTAGCTCCTCCCTCCTGTTGTCGGGACCTGCAGCTTGTGTGTCCACCCCGTGTGGATCTCTACCTATCGGCCCCATTCCTCCCAGACCGTTCCTCAGGAACCACCCGTCATCATCACTATGCTCATCTGCACTATCCTCATCTGACCAGGGTACCCTGGGTTCTTCGTCATCTAACCCCCAATTCCAGAAAAACGCTGCATGATCGTCCGGGATGTCCCTTCCCCTGATGCAAGCTGCTACGCCTGCCTGTGTGCCTTGTGGTCCTACCTGGGGCTGTGTTTTCCCATTGGCGGGATTTACCCCTGTAGTTTTCCCCAGCGCACCCGGCTGGTACAGTTTACATTGGTTTATGTGGAACCACTTAGTGCGCCGAGGTACTTTTACGGCGTAAACCATGGGACTCGCCTTGTCTACAATGTTGTAGGGTCCCATATACAGTGGTTCCAGACTCCCTACTCTGGCGTAGTTTCTGACCATGACCTGGTCTCCTACTTCCCATTCCCGCGTTTTGCGGGGTTCCAGCAACAAGCGATTGCCCTGATGCTGCCTTCCCATGTTCCCAGCCGCCTGCTCATAAACTTGCTTCAGGCGCTCCAAGAGAGTTTGGGCGAACTTGTCCCTGCTTATCTCTTGAAGCTGACCCTCAGTGAGCACCGGGGCTAGCACATGGGTGGGGGTTCGCATGAGCCTGCCGGTCATTACCTCGTGCGGGGAGTACCCCGTACTTTTTGACTGACTGGCCCGGACCCCCATGAGGACTAAAGGCAGAACTTCCGCCCATTTTTGGGGCGAGTTCCTAGTCTCTTTCCTCAATTTCTCCTTCAGGGTCCGGTTCATACGTTCGACAATCCCGGATGACTGGGGATTGTGTGCTACGTGCCACTTCCCTTCAATGCCCAAAAGCATGAGGGTGTTCTGCATCACCTGGCCGGTGAAATGACTCCCTTGGTCTGACTCCACAAAACGGGGGAGTCCCCACCGCGAGAACACTTCCCGGACCAAGATTTTTGCTGTACCCAGTGCCGTAGCTGTTCGACAAGGGAAGGCTTCCACCCACTTGGAAAACACATCCACCAGGACGAGGCAGTACTTATAACCTCCCTGGGTGGTGGGCAGGGGTCCTATATAGTCGATCTGTATCGACTGCCATGGTCCCTCTACCCTTCTTACGTGTCCCATGGGCACCTTCCTTTTCTGGGGGTCTGGGTTGTTTGCAGCGCACACAAGACAGTTTGCACAGAACTCGCGGACTTGTTCCCTGAGCCCTGGCCACCATCCCGCTTGCTCTACCCGTTGCCAGGTAACCTCGGGCCCGGGGTGCCCTGCCCCTGGTCCCTCGTGAGCCAACTGGAGGAATTCCCTCCTGTGCTGCTGCGGCACAACCCACTGCTCCCCGCGGAACAGCATGCCTTCCTTAACTGAGAGGGTTGCCGTACTGTACGGACCTTCTACCTGCCTCCCCTCAGCAATCGTTTTTAGGACTGCTTTTAGGGCGGGATCCTGGGCTTGGACGGTCTTAAGGTCTAGGGGCAATGCTACCCTGGTGTTCCCGGTATTCCCGTCCCCGCCTCGGACCGCTGCTATGGGTCCGGTCCTATAGGGGTTCCAGAAAGTGCCGTCGCGGGCACCCTCCCTGGCTAGCGCATCTGCCTGCCGGTTGCCCTCCCCACGGGGCTCTGCGGAGGAGTGAGCTTTCACCTTATGGATGAAAATCTCCCCTTCCTCCCCTACTGCTGCTGCTAAGATCTTTTCCAGCAAGGGCTTCACCGTTAAAGGTCGCCCGTCCGCGGAGGTGTATCCGCGGCGGGACCAAATGGCCAGGTATTCCGTACACGAATTGCAGGTGAACATACTGTCCGAGCAAATCGTGTATGGGGTTGGGAAAATGTCTGGGTGGGTCACCACGTACACCACGGCAGACAGCTCAGCCTGCTGCGCGCTCATGGTGCTAGGGAGCTTGATCGCCAGGGCAAGGTCTGCCGCAGGGTCATAAACTCCACACCCTGTGAGTCGCTCGCCAGCAGACACTGTGCTAGACCCATCAACATAAATCTCGCGCCCAGTGGGATGTATCCCGGCCCGTAAACCTATGTTGACGTCCCACACCCCTTCCACCGAACACCGGTGGGCTGTACCGGGGTATACCAAATTGGCCGCAAGCCTGGGCTCGCAAAGACCTTTTACTCTAAGATCCAACTGGGAGAGAAGAAGGGTCCAACGCGCAATGCGTGCGCTGCTTACGGTCCCGTCTTTAATCCTCCCATCCAGAAGCATCTTAGTTGGTGTGTGATGTGTGAGGAGAGTGATGGGAGAGAGCCCTGTGAAGATCGCTGATCTTTTCACAGCCCAATGCGTGGCTAAAAGGTGCCTTTCGCAATTGGAAAAACTTCTCTCCACATCCGTTAATACCCTGGATGAATAGACAACCGGCCTCAGCTTGCCGTGACGCTCTTGGAGCAGCACGGCGCTTAAGCTGTCCCCGCTGGCAGCTACCTCCAGGAAAAACTCCTTCCCCCCATCTATGGCCCCTAAGGCTGGCGCGGTCTGCAGATCCCTTTTTAACTTCTCGAAGGCTGCTTGGCAGCCCTCGTCCCAAAGCCACTCCACCCCCTTATGGAGGAGTCGGAGGAGCGGCGCCGCTGTGGCCGCATAATCTTCGATAAAATCCCTGCAGTAACCGGTCAGTCCCAAGAAGGACCTCACACCCCTTACGTTGTTGGGAATCGGTAATTCTTGCACCGACTCCCTCCTTGCTTTGTCTATGGCTCTTTCCCCAGCGCGTAGGGTCAGTCCCAGGAATTTTACTTCCTGCTGACCGATACGTGCTTTCTTTGGGTTTACTTTAAAACCCTTTCTCGCTAACAGCTCCAATAACTCGTCCAGTAGTGGTCCGTGCTCCTCCCTTGAGTCCGTAAATAGGAGCAAATCATCCACATACTGTACTATCTGATTGGGCTGACTAAACTCCTTTAAACTTCCTGCCATACACTGGTGAAAAATACTGGGGCTATTGTGGAAACCCTGTGGCAAACAGTTCCACGTGTACTGTTGCCCTTTAAACGTAAAGGCAAACTTGTACTGGTCCTCTCGCCGCAGCGGGATGGACCAAAAACCGTTCGAGATATCCAGCACCGTGAACGTGGTCGCGGACGCTGGGTTGCTCCCTATTAGGTCAGCAACTGCTGCTACTGTAGGCGCGCAGGCGGGAATGTTACTGTTAAGGACTCTGTAGTCCACCGTGGCTCTCCACGAATTATCCGGCTTCCTAACCGGCCATAATGGGGAGTTCACGTGTGTGGCTATCGGCCTCAACACGCCCTGCTGCACCAAGGAAGACATTGCTGCCTCCATATCGGGTTCTGCTTCTTTGGGGAAGTTATACTGCTTTTGGGGTCGGGTCATGGGGTCCCCATCTACGCTGACCTCAAACCCGACCACCCTCCCACAATCGTGCTTGTGGGTTGCAAACGCGTGCATATTATCTGACACGTACGTTTGCATGTCCGTTGGGACATCTGCGACCATAAGCCTGAGGTCGTAGCTTCCGGATGGCTGTACGGTACACAGGACCCCCGTTTCTTCCTCTCCTTGAATTACCATTACCTCGCCTTTTTCACCTTTAGCCCCCCAGAGACAGTGATTTCTGAGGTCCACGAGGATCCCGTGTCCCGCTAGGAGATCGGACCCGAGAATACCTCTTCCACCCCCCTTTTGCCATGCCATCAGTATACACTTCCACTTAAGGCGAAGTGTTCCTAAACGAATGGATAGCGGGAGGGAAAACGTGCCAGCCTGTTCTTTCCCTGTGAACCCTGCTAGCGTGAATGGGACCTTGGTAGATAGCGGCGAGTCAAAAGGGTCATCTGTATGGATTATGGTGCAAGAAGCTCCCGTGTCCAACAAATAACTGCCCTTCTGTTTCTCTACCTCCATCCCCACCACAGGTCGCCTCCACGCATCATAGCTGAGCGGACACAGGTAGACGGGCTGTGCTGGTTCTAGTCATGGGGCACTATTAGACGGTCCTGCGGCACCTACGGGGCCGGTTGCGACCGCCACCTGTCCACGCGCATTCAAAACCATCTTGCGCATGACTCCTAACACTGCTTCGAGGTCGTCGGGAGAGGTGGGTGCCTTTGCTTCCTTAGGCGGGACAGGCGCCTGGGCTCGGACCGCGGGATTTTTATCCTTGGAATCCTTCCAAGGGTTCCTGCAGTGCTTGCGCCAGTGCCCTGTCTTCCCACACCCGTAACAGGCATTACTTGCCTGTGGGGCGCGATTACCCTCCTGATGCCACTCTCTCTGAGCCGGGGCTGCGGGTCGTACCTCATGTACTCTTCCCTTAAAGGGACGTGTCGTCATACCCCTTATGTTACGGTAACCTAACGTGAGTCGATTCAAGACCGACTCTTCCGTAAGGTTGAGGTCATTGGGATCGAACCAGGCTTTTGCCTGCTCTCTAACGGCTGGTAAACTGTTGGCTATTATGCACCTAAGCCAATGAATTAAAGCGGCGCCTTCCACATCTTCGCGCTCGGGCGCACCTAGACAGCTGCGCTCATATACTGGCCACAGCCTGTCGGCAAAAACCTTCGGGGGTTCTCCCTCCATCTGCACTGTCTGTCCCACTCTAGCAAACGGACCTCCGTCGTTCGCTCCCACTACTTCTAGGACCTCATTTTTCAATTCCTCATAACTTTTATTTCCCCTCTTGCTCTCGCCTGAGAGACACTGAAGGACCGAGCTGTCTAATGAGAACAGCAGCATTTTTGCTGTCTCCCCATCATCGCAGCCGTTGATGGCTGCGGCTTGCTCAACTTCCCTGAAATGGACGGAAGGGTCGTCTATCTCGGTCAGCTTCCTTACGTGGTTTATCATGGCTCTCAGCTGATGTGAACTGTGAGGCAACACCAGCTGTCCGAGGAGATCCCCCGGTTCTTCCCCACCGTTTCTGCTTGGGCCCCTTTTAATCCCCGTTACTGGATACAACGATCCCTTTTCTACTTCCTTTTCAACGGGCTCTTTTGTTTCTTCCGTTGCTTCCTCCCTAACCCAGGTTTCTGAATAGCTGGGTGGCGCGGAGGGCGCAGTGGCTACTACTTCTTCTGCTTTACTTGGTGGGGAATTTCTAAATCTCTCATTTACTAGCGGCTGGCGCGCCGACGGATTGATAAGGCACACCATGCCGTTCGCATTATTCACGGCCTTTTTGAGGCTCTCTATCTCTTTTTGGCAGGCGCTATGGTCGGCTCCCTGAAACTTATCCTCAAGGGCCAACTTATACGCCGACCTAACCCCCATTAAGCTCTCTTCCTGAGTTCTTATCTGGGCAGCTTGGCGGTTACATCTTTCCTTCATCCTACTCTCGTTCAATTTTGCTTCAGTGATCTGGCACTCGAGATACTCTACCCTTGTTTTAAGGTAACTGGAGACTTCCTGGCTTTCCTGGCGTAACTCATTTAAATTCTTAATGAGCACCTCCCCTCCAGAAACCTTCTCCTCCATTTCCTCCTCTAAATGCCTGATTCGAGCTGTTAGCGCTGTATTGGTCTGGTTTGAAATCTGAACCTGCCTTTTGTAGCACATAAGCCAGACTGCTTTCTCAACTGCCTTTTTATGCTCCTTACTATCAGTCCACCTTTCAGCTGCCTCTAGTGGGCTCTTATCCGCTAACAACTCACTTATCCACTTTTTAGTTAGATTAACCTTTCCAAACACATAATCCGCTATCTTTTCCTGCATAACATTTCGTACAGTCATTCCAAAATCTAACACACTACCCTCTCGCTGCCAGTGTCCTGCCGCGGTCGCCATTTTCTGTAAGGGATTCTCTGACCCTGCGTGTCTCGTAGCCTGTGAGATTCACGCGGCTCTGTGCAGCCTGTATGTCAGTGCGGGTCTAGGCCTGGTTGCCTGTTCTGGTCTCCCGCCAGTCTGGGAACACTAGACACACCTGTGAGTGGTTCGAATCACTCTCCCTTACGGTTCTAGACACTGGACTTAGATGCGAGAGCAGTAATGGAGATAAAACTCATGTAGACTTGGTTTGAATGGTACGAAATGGAAAATCTTTATTGCATGATACTTAAAATTATGAAATACACGTCATACGCACAGATTAATGACAGTACAATCTTACAAACGGTTATAATCAATCTTAGGGAAACGAGGAACGAACGGCACAACGTGAATAGGGCACACATTACAAATATCCTTAATCTTTACACCCTCCCCTATCAATATCTATCCTAAACTAGCTTCGTAGGATCTCGAGACTCATGCTCACCACTCGTAATAACTCGGAGAAATCCCGAATAGCTGATCGGATGTTTTTCACCGCAGCACCCACGTGTCGGTCAGGAGATCTCCTGGTCCCACTTGTTTACTGGCTTCTGCTGCTCGGGCTAGTAGGCTGGACCGTCTGCTGTAGTGAAGACCTCTGTTGGTTGACTTCACAGTTTAGTCGAGGAGCACCGTTGTCAATATCACTGATACGATGTGTTTGCACAGTCCAGTTATCATTGATGCAATATGTTTTGTTAGAAGTTTAAAGAAGAAAACTTCCTGTCGAGAAGACTTGGCTGATCGACCTACAGGCGCGGTCGGGATTTACTGACCGTGGCGATGGATATGGTCTTCTTCTCTTCTCCTCTCATCTCATCTCATCTCATCTCATCTCGGGCCTTTGGTTCCGCTGCCAGTTACCAACATAGGTCTTCGTTACGCGACACGAGGTAGATCCGAACGGATCAGAAAGTTCAACAGTCTTTTCAGAAGAGGCAACAGGCACGCAGAAGCCTAACTACGAACACACAGGAGCAGCCACGATGATAAAAGCAGCAAGCGAGCAAGAGCGGCAAGAGCAAGAGAGCGAATGGACGGTTTGGGGCCTGCAATTATAGTGCAAAAATCTTCCGTTTCCCGCCCAACTATAATGTCCATTCTTTTGTTTAGGGTTTGGCGCCCAAATGTCTTGTATGGGTGATCTCCGTCCTTAATGGGTTTCGGGGCTACTCATGAATGTTTGAGTACCTGTTAATATTTCTCCCATTGTTAAATCGGTCGGTGTTCTCCCTGGAGGGGTTTGGGGCTTCCAAGTGTCCTGTATAACTACCTGCTAACGGCTCTCTCATCGTAGAGCCGTTGGGAGTTTACATATTAATGTCCTTTGGATGGGCCCTTAAGTACTTGGTACAATGGCTTTCCTTTGCACCTGGGAGACCGATTCCAGTATCTATGTTTATACTGCAAACCCATAATGTCTCGGGTATTATCTTCACTGTGCTGAATCGTTATCGATCTTGCAAAAATGTTTAATGGAACGCCATCTTGTCTGCCTGTTGAAAAGTCTAGAATGTTCTGTCACGAGGTGCGGCGGCCATTTTACAGGCTGCTTGTGTCCAATTTAAACCTGACAGCATTCTGCTGAAATAAAAGCTGTTTGAACGAAACTTTGTGTTTTCTCCTTATTAATCAAATCGCGATATATTGCGAATTCTACATTCCCCACCGTTTCTGCTTGGGCCCCTTTTAATACCCGTTACTGGATACAACGATCCCTTTCCTACTTCTTTTTCAATGGGCTCTTTTGTTTCTTCCATTGCTTCCTCCCTAACCCAGGTTTCTGAATAGCTGGGTGGCGCGGAGGGCGCAGTGACTACTACTCCTTCTGCTTTACTTGGTGGGGATTTTCTAAAACTCTCATTTACTAGCGGCTGGTGTGCCGACGGATTGATAAGGCACACCATGCCGTTCGCGTTGTTCACGGCCTTTCTGAGGTGCTCTATCTCCCTTTGGCAGGCGCTATGATCGGCTCCCTGAAACTTATCCTCAAGGGCCAACTTATATGCCGCCCTAACCCCCGTCAAGCTCTCTTCTTGAGTTCTTATCTGGGCAGCTTGGCGGTTACATCTTTCCTTTAACCTGCTCTCATTCAATTTTGCCTCAGTGACCTGGCACTCGAGATAATCTATCCTTGTTTTAAGGTGACTGGAGACTTCCTGGCTTTCTTGGTGTAACTCATTTAAATTCTTAATGAGCACCTCCCCTCCAGAAACCTTCTCCTCCATTTCTCCCTCTAAATGACTGATTCGAGCTACTAGCGCTGTAATGGTCTGGTTTGAAATCTGAACCTGCCTTTTGTAACACATAAGCCAGACTGCTTTCTCAAGTGTCTTTCTATGTTCTTTACTATCTGTCCACCTTTCAGCTGCCTCTAGTGGGCTCTTATCCGCTAACAATTCACTTATCCATTTCTTAGTTAGATTAACCTTTCCAAACACATAATCTGCTATCTTTTCCTGCATAACATTTCGTACAGTCATTCCAAAATCTAACACACTACCCTCTCGCTGCCAGTGTCCTGCCGCGGTCGCCATTTTCTGTAAGGGATTCTGACCCTGCGTGTCTCGCAGCCTGTGAGATTCACGCGGCTCTGTGCAGCCTGTATGTCAGTGCGGGTCTAGGCCTTGTTGCCTGTTCTGGTCTCCAGCCAGTCTGGGAACACTAGACACACCTGTGAGTGGTTCGAATCACTCTCCCTTACGGTTCTAGACACTGGACTTAGATGCGAGAGCAGTAATGGAGATGAAACTCATGTAGACTTGGTTTGAATGGTACGAAATGGAAAATCTTTATTGCATGATACTTAAGATTATGAAATACATGTCATAAGCACAGATTAATGACAGTACAATCTTACAAACAGTTATATAATCGATCTTAGGGAAACGAGGAACGAACGGCACAAAGCAAATAGGGGCACACATTACAAATATCCTTAATCCTTAAACCTCCCCTATCAATATCTATCCTAAACTAGATTCGTAGGATTTCGAGACTCATGCTCACCACTCGTGATAACTCGGAGAAACTCCGAATAGCTGATCGGATGTTTTTCACCGCAGCACCCACGTGTCGGTCAGGAGATCTCCTGGTCCCACTTGTTTACTTGCTTCTGCTGCTCCGGCTAGCAGGCTGGACCGTCTGCTGTGATGAAGACCTGTGTTGGTTGGTTTAACAGGTACTCTTCGAGCACAGTTGTCGATATCGTCGATACGATATGTTTCCTTGCAAGTTCGAAGAAGTCTTCCTGGCGAGGAAAACTTGGCTAATTGACCTACAGGCGCGGTCGGGATTTACTGACCGTGGCGATGGATATGGTCTTCCTCTCTTCTCATCTCATCTCATCTCATCTCTTCTCGGGCCTTTTGGTTCCGATACCAGTTACCAATATAGGTCTTCGTTACGCGACCCGAGGTAGATCCGAACGGATCAGAAGTTCAACAGTCTTTTCAGAAGGGGCAACAGGCAAGCAGGAGCGAGCCCAACTACGAGTACACAGGAGCAGCCACGAGGTTACGAATCGATCGGATAAGAGCACAGGAGCAGCCACGATGATAAGAGCAGCAAGAGAGAGAATGGACGGTTTGGAGCCTGCAATTATAGTGCAAAATCTTCCGTTTCCCGCCCAACTATAATGTCCATTCTTTTGTTTAGGGTTTGGCGCTCAAATGTCTTGTATGGGTGATCTCCGTTCTTAATGGGTTTCGGGGCTACTCGTAAATGTCTGAGTACCTGTTAATATTTCTCCCATTGTTAAATCGGTCGGTGTTCTCCCTGGAGGGGTTTGGGGCTTCCAAGTGTCCTGTATAACTACCTGCTAACGGCTCTCTCATCGTAGAGTCGTTGGGATTTTACATATTAATGTCTTTTGGATGGGCCCTTGATTACTCGGTACAATGGCTTTCCTTTGTACCTGGGAGACCGATTTCAGTATCTATGTGTATACTGCAAACCCATAATGTCTCGTGTATTATCTTCACTGTGCTGAATCTTAATCGATCTTGCACAAATGTTTATTGGAACGCCATCTTGTCTGCCTGTTGAAAAGTCTAGAATGTTCTGTCACGAGGTGCGGCGGCCATTTTACAGGCTGCTTGTGTCCACTTTAAACCTGCCAGCATTCTACTGAAATAAAAGCTGTTTGAACGAAACTCTGTGTTTTCTCCTTATTAATAAAATCGCGATATATTGCGAATTCTACAGTCCCTCCTGTTGATGCGAATAACTCCGCTTATCGTATCAAAAATCATAGTGGTGAGCAATATTATCTCGATTTCTCTCCGAATCCAGCAAATTAATCCCATAACTTTAACCTAGCTAGGGTCTCTGTGTCGTCCTCATTTCCCAAGAAAATTACATTTTATATCACCGTAGGCATTATTTGCCCTTAAACTTACACCACTTGTTTTCCTTCCCGGTGTAACCAGGCCGATGCCTCTCGTATCACCTGTATATTCATCTTTTATTCAGGGAAAGGAGAAACAGAACCCAAAACCAATCAATCATTTTTAACTGTAACACCATCACCAAAATAATCAACACCAACTCTTAAAACATGTCGAGTTCCCAACGTATTTACAATCTCTGAAAATCATGATCGAGTACGAACTTCCGCGGCGCACGTGGCGAGCGGGAGTGACGCCATTTTCCGATTACACGGTGCTCTCATCGTGCACGCGCACGTAACGTTCTCGCCACTCTCCCGTGTTTTCATGCTTGGTGAGGCGTTTGTCTCTTTTACACTGTACAACCAATGGGTACACTACAATAAACACTTGGCATACGACTAAAATGTGGGAGGCTATTCTAATCCATGAAGGCACTTCAATATTGGTGAACAGATTCCACCACGGTGGAACTACTATATCCAGAATGTCTGTTCCTATTTCGACAGTTTTCTGTTCTAAGGTGTAAAAATGTTTCTGTGACACCGCGACGGCTTTCAAAAGCTTGGTGAGGTGTTCAGGGAGAGGGGGAATGAGGTATCCAAAATGCGCGACGAATCGCTGCAAGTCGGTGAAATTCTCTTTTACTGTGAGATGAACAGTGGATGGTTCAGGGATTGGGATAATTCGCTGTTGTGCTACTTGAACTTCCGCCCTGGGTTTAAAACAGAAACTGCTGTCACTCACCGGACACCGGCTACGGTTTCCATGCTGGTAGTGTTGCGCTGCAGTGGTAACACAATATGTTCCACCCCCGATGTATGCTACCTGCGGAGGCACATGATCTTGTGCCATTGCCTCCATGGTGCAATTCATGGACTTGGCGCCAGCCGTTCTGAACCCGCACTGTGGTGTTAAAAAGGCATTCAAGTGCTGGGGGCACAGTATTATGTGTGCTCCCCTGCCACGACCAGAGAGATCTGTACCTGTCATCGTTTGCTCCCAGCGGATGACGTAAGGTGGAACCGCTGCATAACGAATGTGGGCTCCCCCCTGAATGACACCAATGTTCTCTACCCGATATACCGGGGCGGGCTTTGCTGTGTTGCCCAAAACCGGCATACGTAAAACTATACCCATGATGGTATGGTTTGATCGTCCACAGTCCACGGGGACTGGGTATGCTTCTGAAGCTAGCCTGAGCTGGCACGGGCTTAATGCGTTCTGAAAAGGGTGGAGCGCCCGCAGGTGTTTGTTACTTATCCAGGACGGAACCAAACCTTGTTTTAAATCCTCCAAATTACTGCGGCCCTCGCCCAGTAACCACGCCCCGTAAAGCACGCACACCTCGTTCTGCGCAGCTTGATCGGATGCATTCCGATCTTCCCTAATCAGGGCATTTACCGTCTTTGCATGTTTCTCCAACTCTGCTGTAATTTCCTTTAAATGGAGGGTCATGGCTTGGTCCTCGTGTAGACCCGACCCTACCACTTTATTCTCATCTGTTAGAATGTCCTTTAATTGTGTCTTTAAACCATTAATCTGGGTCTGCAGCTCCACACTGTCTAGAGCGTTGACCACAGATGTACCTGTGTTAAAAGCAGTGAACGCATCGTTCACCAAACCCCTTCTTTGCCTCCCTACTTGATCCAAAACTTCCTGTGGTGCGGTGTACAAACTTGTTTTATCAATTTCCGCGAAATCGAATTCGTAAAATTGTCTGAACATCTTGGTCAACAGGACCTGGTACAACTGTTCCGTCTTTTTGGGGCACCACTCTGGTAACCGCACCTCAGTGAGATTTAAAATCACCGAGGCCACCGCGTAATGTACCCCCTGAAATAGTATCTGGTCTGTGGGGACCAGTACCAAACCATTCCCGGGTCCCTTACTAGTTTTAGGGCACCCTTCTTCCTCAGCTAGAACCACCGGAATCGTGGGCGGGGCTTTGCGTGGGCGCGTAATGAGCTCAGTGGCATTTACTGGGATCGGGGAGAATGGGGCTCCGCACCCCCTGGTGCTCGCATCCCACCTCATCCCCTGTCCGTTATCCTGCCATTGATTAATAAAAAATATGGAGATGCCTTTGGGGCAAACGTACTTTGACCCCCACATACATACATAAATTCCCTCATCCGGTTCCCACCATTTGTCCCAACAGACTTTCACTTGTCCGTCTGTCCCCGTAATTGTCCGATGGGTATTATTACCCAGTCGTTCCCACTCGACCGAAGAGTTCCTCATAGTTTTGCTCAGCTTTCGCAGCCACCACCATCGGCTCAATGGGACCTTCCCACTACAAGTCAAACAAATCCGTTTGCCGACGGTGACGCTGATCCTGGGTGCGATGATCCTTACTTTGGGGCACAGTAAAGAAGTCTCTTTGTAGGCAAACCCCGATGTGCTGGAATACTCCGTTGAGTTCGTTCCCAGCCATCCTGGCCACCTTCCCTTGTGGAAATAGGTGCTGGTCTCCTCTGCCTCCCGTCTTCCGGTCCCATCCACCGCGATGGGGGCCGTGTCCCCGGAACATCCAAACACCACGACATCCTTGGTGCGGCCTCGATAGGCCAATCCACATCCGATTGCCACGAGCAATACTAGAATTCGTTCCATCCTTCCTTGGTTCCTGTGATCAGATAGAATGAGGTAGCCAGCCTCGCAAGAGTCTCTGGCTTTTGTGAAGGGTGAGCGGGTCCCCTGACCTCGCCTCACGTAAACTTCAACGTTCGCTGAATAAACTTCAACTAAACCTATCTTTAAAGCTCCCATCATTTTATCGTTTTCTGTTAAAAACACTACAAACTTAACCTTAATAAAGCTATAAACTTAACCTTGAAATATTAACTTAAAACTTAACCTTGAACTATAAACTTAAAACTTATTACTACTTACTATACAGTGCCGCCCGTTCTCAGGGCGGCCCCTTTAAATTCTGAGAAGGCTGCTGCGAGCTCTTCCCGACGGTGGGAGGGCACTGACCCTTCCCTCTGATCTGCCGCAGCCTGTTACTGCTGCGATGTGGCCGGTCTGTATCTGGGTTATCTTAACCTTAAATTTTCGCCTTGGGGCAGTCTGGGGACATGACCACATCCTCCTGGGCTGGGGTTCTCTACTTGACCTACGGGGAGTTGCTATGGGCGGGGTTTCCGTGACGGACGGACCGGGTTCCGAGACTTCCATCGGGATGACCTGGGGTTCCATCACAGTCGCTGGCTCCGCCTCCGCTGACTCCGCCTCCCTAACCTCGGGGCTGGCAGTTCGTGGTTCCGCCCTGCTCGGCCCAGCAGGCGGCCCTTCACTCGTGATCTCTGCCTCCCCTGAGGACTGGACGTTCAAAGCTTGCGGCCACATCTCTGGGAGCCACACCGGTACTCTCTGTGCTCCCATAGCGGCTGGCCCTGCCTCCTCTAGCTCCTCCCTCCTGTCTTCGGGACCTGCAGCTCGTGTGTCCACCCTGTGTGGATCTCTACCTGCAGCCCCCGTCCCCTCCATATCGTAAAAGGGACCGTTCCTCCGAAACCACCCGTCGTCATCACTATCCTCATCTGCACTATCCTCATCTGACCCGGGTACCCTGAATTCTTCCTCATCTAACCCCCAATTCCAGAAAAACGCTGCATGATCGTCCGGGATGTCCCTTCCCCTGATGCAAGCTGCTATGCCTGCCTGTGTGCCTCGTGGTCCTACCTGGGGCTGTGCTTTCCCATTGGCGGGATTTACCCCTGTAGTTTTCCCTTGCACACCTGGCTGGTACAGTTTGCATTGGTTTATGTGGAACCACTTAGTGCGCCGTGGTACTTTTACGGCGTAAACCATGGGACTCGCCTTGTCTACAATGTTGTAGGGTCCCATATACAGTGGTTCCAGACTCCCTACTCTGGCGTAATTTCTGACCATGACCTGGTCTCCTACTTCCCACTCCCGCGTTTTGCGGGGTTCCAGCAACAAGCGATTGCCCTGATGCTGCCTTCCCATGTTCCCAGCCGCCTGCTCATAAACTTGCTTCAGGCGCTCCAAGAGAGTCTGGGCGAACTTGTCCCTGCTTATTTCTTGGAGCTGACCCTCAGTGAGCACCGGCGCTAGCACATGGGTGGGGGTTCGCATGAGCCTCCCAGTCATCACCTCGTGCGGGGAATACCCCGTACTTTTCGACTGACTGGCCCGGACCCCCATGAGGACTAAAGGCAGAACCTCCGCCCATTTTTGGGGCGAGTTCCTAGTCTCTTTCCTCAATTTCTCCTTCAGGGTCCGGTTCATGCGTTCAACAATCCCGGATGACTGGGGATTGTGTGCTACGTGCCACTTCCCTTCAATGCCCAAAAGCATGAGGGTGTTCTGCATCACCTGGCCGGTGAAATGACTCCCTTGGTCTGACTCCACAAAACGGGGGAGTCCCCACCGCGAGAACACTTCCCGGACCAAGATTTTTGCTGTACCCAGTGCCGTAGCTGTTCGACAAGGGAAGGCTTCCACCCACTTGGAAAACACATCCACCAGGACGAGGCAGTACTTATAACCTCCCTGGGTGGTGGGCAGGGGTCCTATATAGTCGATCTGTATCGACTGCCATGGTCCCTCTACCCTTCTTACGTGTCCCATGGGCACCTTCCTTTTCTGGGGGTCTGGGTTGTTTGCAGCGCACACAAGACAGTTTGCACAGAACTCGCGGACTTGTTCCCTGAGCCCTGGCCACCATCCCGCTTGCTCTACCCGTTGCCAGGTAACCTCGGGCCCGGGGTGCCCTGCCCCTGGTCCCTCGTGAGCCAACTGGAGGAATTCCCTCCTGTGCTGCTGCGGCACAACCCACTGCTCCTCGCGGAACAGCATGCCTTCCTTAACTGAGAGGGTTGCCGTACTGTACGGACCTTCTACCTGCCTCCCCTCAGCAATCGTTTTTAGGACTGCTTTTAGGGCGGGATCCTGGGCTTGGACGGTCTTAAGGTCTAGGGGCAATGCTACCCTGGGGTTCCCGGGATTCCCGTCCCCGCCTCGGACCGCTGCTATGGGTCCGGTCCTATAGGGGTTCCAGAAAGTGCCGTCGCGGGCACCCTCCCTGGCTAGCGCATCCGCCTGCCGGTTGCCCTCCCCACGGGGCTCTGTGGAGGAGTGAGCTTTCACCTTATGGATGAAAATCTCTCCTTCCTCCCCTACTGCTGCTGCTAAGATCTTTTCCAGCAAGGGCTTCACCGTTAAAGGTCGCCCGTCCGCGGAGGTGTATCCGCGGCGGGACCAAATGGCCAGGTATTCCGTACACGAATTGCAGGTGAACATGCTGTCCGAGCAAATCGTGTATGGGGTTGGGAAAATGTCTGGGTGGGTCACAACGTACACCACGGCAGACAGCTCAGCTTGCTGCGCGCTCATGGTGCTAGGGAGCTTGATCGCCAGGGCAAGGTCTGCCGCAGGGTCATAAACTCCACACCCGGTGAGTCGCTCGCCAGCAGACACTGTGCTAGACCCATCAACATAAATCTCGCGCCCAGTGGGATGTATCCCGGCCCGTAAACCTATGTTGACGTCCCATACCCCTTCCACCGAACACCGGTGGGCTGTACCGGGGTATACCAAATTGGCCGCAAGCCTTGGCTCGCAAAGACCTTTTACTCTAAGATCCAACTGGGAGAGAAGAAGGGTCCAACGCGCAATGCGTGCGCTGCTTACGGTCCCGTCTTTAATCCTCCCATCCAGAAGCATCTTAGTTGGTGTGTGATGTGTGAGGAGAGTGATGGGAGAGAGCCCTGTGAAGATCGCTGATCTTTTCACAGCCCAATGCGTGGCTAAAAGGTGCCTTTCGCAATTGGAGAAACTTCTCTCCACATCCGTTAACACCCTGGATGAATAGACAACCGGCCTCAGCTTGCCGTGACGCTCTTGGAGCAGTACGGCGCTTAAGCTGTCTCCGCTGGCAGCTACCTCCAGGAAAAACTCCTTCCCCCCATCTATTTTCCCTATTAAGCGGGCGTTCTCCTCCCGCAAGGCCTGCTCTTTTAACCTGGCCTCCTCACCGCAGACCCCCTCCTGTGCGTGTCTTTTAAAAGGACACAGGTAGGCAGGCTGCGTGGGCT
The DNA here is from genome assembly GCA_030390025.1 of Squalus acanthias. NCBI lineage: Eukaryota > Metazoa > Chordata > Chondrichthyes > Squaliformes > Squalidae > Squalus > Squalus acanthias. The sequence continues at coordinate 70,868 of JASTWF010000493.1, read as the reverse complement.
CTAGTCATTGGGTACTATTAGACGGTCCTGCGGCACCTACGGGGCCGGTTGCGACCGCCACCTGTCCACGCGCATTCAAGACCAGCTTGCGCATGGCTCCTAACACTACTTCGAGTTCGTCAGGAGGGGTGGGTGCCTTAGCTTCCTTAGCCGGGACAGGCGCCTGGGCTCGGACCGCGGGATTTTTATCCTTGGAATCCTTCCAAGGGTTCCTGCAATGCTTGCGCCAGTGCCCTGTCTTCCCACACCCGTAACAAGCATTACTTGCCTGTGGGGCGCGATTACCCTCCTGATGCCACTCTCTTTGATACGGGGCTGCGGGTCGTACCTCATGTACTCTTCCCTTAAGGGGACGTGTTGCCATACCCCTTATATTGCGATAACCTAACGTGAGTCGATTCAAGACCGACTCTTCCGTAATGTTGGGGTCATTGGGATCAAACCATGCTTTTGCCTGCTCTCTGACGGCTGGTAAACTGTTGGCTATTATGCACCTAAGCCAATGAGTTAAAGCGGTGCCTTCCACATCTTCGCGCTCGGGCGCACCTAGACAGCTGCGCTCATATACTGGCCACAGCCTGTCGGCAAAAACCTTCGGGGGTTCTCCCTCCATCTGCACTGTCTGTCCCACTCTAGCAAACGGACCTTCGTCGTTCGCCCCCAACACTTCCAGGACCTCATTCTTTAATTCCTCATAACTCTTGGTTCCCCTCTTGCTCTCGCCTGAGAGACACTGAAGGACCGAGCTGTCTAATGAGAACAGCAGCATTTTTGCTGTTTCCCCATCATCGCAGCCGTTAATGGCTGCGGCTTGCTCAACTTCTCTGAAATGTACGGAAGGGTCGTCTGCCTCGGTCAGCTTCCGTACGTGATTTATCATAGCTCTCAGCTGATGTGAACTGTGAGGCAACACCAGCTGTCCGAGGAGATCCCCCGGTTCTTCCCCACCGTTTCTGCTTGGGCCCCTTTTAATACCCGTTACTGGATACAACGATCCCTTTCCTACTTCTTTTTCAATGGGCTCTTTTGTTTCTTCCATTGCTTCCTCCCTAACCCAGGTTTCTGAATAGCTGGGTGGCGCGGAGGGCGCAGTGACTACTACTCCTTCTGCTTTACTTGGTGGGGATTTTCTAAAACTCTCATTTACTAGCGGCTGGTGTGCCGACGGATTGATAAGGCACACCATGCCGTTCGCGTTGTTCACGGCCTTTCTGAGGTGCTCTATCTCCCTTTGGCAGGCGCTATGATCGGCTCCCTGAAACTTATCCTCAAGGGCCAACTTATATGCCGCCCTAACCCCCGTCAAGCTCTCTTCTTGAGTTCTTATCTGGGCAGCTTGGCGGTTACATCTTTCCTTTAACCTGCTCTCATTCAATTTTGCCTCAGTGACCTGGCACTCGAGATAATCTATCCTTGTTTTAAGGTGACTGGAGACTTCCTGGCTTTCTTGGTGTAACTCATTTAAATTCTTAATGAGCACCTCCCCTCCAGAAACCTTCTCCTCCATTTCTCCCTCTAAATGACTGATTCGAGCTACTAGCGCTGTAATGGTCTGGTTTGAAATCTGAACCTGCCTTTTGTAACACATAAGCCAGACTGCTTTCTCAAGTGTCTTTCTATGTTCTTTACTATCTGTCCACCTTTCAGCTGCCTCTAGTGGGCTCTTATCCGCTAACAATTCACTTATCCATTTCTTAGTTAGATTAACCTTTCCAAACACATAATCTGCTATCTTTTCCTGCATAACATTTCGTACAGTCATTCCAAAATCTAACACACTACCCTCTCGCTGCCAGTGTCCTGCCGCGGTCGCCATTTTCTGTAAGGGATTCTGACCCTGCGTGTCTCGCAGCCTGTGAGATTCACGCGGCTCTGTGCAGCCTGTATGTCAGTGCGGGTCTAGGCCTTGTTGCCTGTTCTGGTCTCCAGCCAGTCTGGGAACACTAGACACACCTGTGAGTGGTTCGAATCACTCTCCCTTACGGTTCTAGACACTGGACTTAGATGCGAGAGCAGTAATGGAGATGAAACTCATGTAGACTTGGTTTGAATGGTACGAAATGGAAAATCTTTATTGCATGATACTTAAGATTATGAAATACATGTCATAAGCACAGATTAATGACAGTACAATCTTACAAACAGTTATATAATCGATCTTAGGGAAACGAGGAACGAACGGCACAAAGCAAATAGGGGCACACATTACAAATATCCTTAATCCTTAAACCTCCCCTATCAATATCTATCCTAAACTAGATTCGTAGGATTTCGAGACTCATGCTCACCACTCGTGATAACTCGGAGAAACTCCGAATAGCTGATCGGATGTTTTTCACCGCAGCACCCACGTGTCGGTCAGGAGATCTCCTGGTCCCACTTGTTTACTTGCTTCTGCTGCTCCGGCTAGCAGGCTGGACCGTCTGCTGTGATGAAGACCTGTGTTGGTTGGTTTAACAGGTACTCTTCGAGCACAGTTGTCGATATCGTCGATACGATATGTTTCCTTGCAAGTTCGAAGAAGTCTTCCTGGCGAGGAAAACTTGGCTAATTGACCTACAGGCGCGGTCGGGATTTACTGACCGTGGCGATGGATATGGTCTTCCTCTCTTCTCATCTCATCTCATCTCATCTCTTCTCGGGCCTTTTGGTTCCGATACCAGTTACCAATATAGGTCTTCGTTACGCGACCCGAGGTAGATCCGAACGGATCAGAAGTTCAACAGTCTTTTCAGAAGGGGCAACAGGCAAGCAGGAGCGAGCCCAACTACGAGTACACAGGAGCAGCCACGAGGTTACGAATCGATCGGATAAGAGCACAGGAGCAGCCACGATGATAAGAGCAGCAAGAGAGAGAATGGACGGTTTGGAGCCTGCAATTATAGTGCAAAATCTTCCGTTTCCCGCCCAACTATAATGTCCATTCTTTTGTTTAGGGTTTGGCGCTCAAATGTCTTGTATGGGTGATCTCCGTTCTTAATGGGTTTCGGGGCTACTCGTAAATGTCTGAGTACCTGTTAATATTTCTCCCATTGTTAAATCGGTCGGTGTTCTCCCTGGAGGGGTTTGGGGCTTCCAAGTGTCCTGTATAACTACCTGCTAACGGCTCTCTCATCGTAGAGTCGTTGGGATTTTACATATTAATGTCTTTTGGATGGGCCCTTGATTACTCGGTACAATGGCTTTCCTTTGTACCTGGGAGACCGATTTCAGTATCTATGTGTATACTGCAAACCCATAATGTCTCGTGTATTATCTTCACTGTGCTGAATCTTAATCGATCTTGCACAAATGTTTATTGGAACGCCATCTTGTCTGCCTGTTGAAAAGTCTAGAATGTTCTGTCACGAGGTGCGGCGGCCATTTTA